>JAFBJT010090927.1:43903-63599 GCA_016785325.1 Chascanopsetta lugubris
ACACACACACACACACACACACACACACACACACACACACACACACACACACACCCACATAGATGTGTCAGGCTGGGCACCATGGTCCTCACAGCCTCCACTATGCCCTTGTAGGGTTGCATGAACCACACACCAGCATGCACCACCAGTGTGGATTTCCATTCCCGGAGCCCACTCCTCCAACGTATAGTCCCCTCGGTTAATATCACGTCCTGTCCTGCCTTACGCCTGCAAGCTCCTGACATACCACATATACAGAGCAGACACGTGGGCACACACACACACACACACACACACACACACACACACACACACACACACACACACACACACACACACACACACACACCTGTTTATCTATAAGATGTGAACTCAGGTCATTTTCACCTAAGCTACATAAATAGACTCCATCATGGCCCTTTCATCTATACTATCCTGACTGTATATACAACATGAACCCCCCTCGCGCCTCACGTTCCCAGTGTACGTTTCACCAACTGACAGGATTAGTAACATTAAGCCCTGAACTCTTGAACCTGGGACTTAATGTATTGCCAAAGAACACGCTGGCTTCCTCGACCCACTGCTGCGAGCCTCGCACTTTGTTTTGTTCCTGTGTGTGTGAGTGCACGTCTGTATTTATCCGCCACAATCTTGACCCCGACCTTGACTGTGTGCACCAGTTAGCCCCACCGGACACGTGGGCGGTACCCGAAAATAGGGGAAACAGCAATACTAGGTTGCGCTCATGCTAACAGAGAGTTAGCGTGAGTTAGCGCTGGTTCAATTCGAAGCAGGAGGAAACAGTCGTGTCATCAAAAAGGGGAGGTTTGGTGCCGACTCTGACCTGTTTCAAGGCAACAGGAAAAGTCATCAGTAATAAGTAATGAGTCATTTCAATAACGGGCACAAAATAATGTGCAAAATCATTCAATTAAGAAGGAACAAAATAAATTGAATAATTCGCGTTAGAGGTGCCAGTCGGCAGATTTAGTATCGTCAAGGCCAAGCCAGTCCCATTTCCCCTCTCTGTGCTAAGCTAAGCTAAGCTAACAAGCTGCAGCTGTGTTGTGATTGGACGGATGTGCGAATGCTACTCAGTAGCTGTCTGATGTCTTTGTGCTGTTTTGTAAAGCAGCCTGTTTTCCTCTCACCGCTGCTCCTCACATCTTAATATAGCTCAGCGTGTTCAGCAGCCAGTCAAACATAAACATTAACATGGTGCTTCACGACTGAATTATTGATGCCAAGCTGGTACTTCTGTTGTAATATTTCCTCAGTGTGTGAGTGTGTGTGTGTGTGTGTGTGTGTGTGTGTGTGTGTGTGTGTGTGTGTGTGTTCTTGATGTTGTGGGGACCTGAATCTGTTTACATACTGTCTCTGTGGAGACCTGTCTTCCTTTGTGCGACAAATTGTATTGTAAGGTCAAGTAATCATTTGAAGTTCAATGATAGGTTTAGTTATAGTTACGGGTTAGGTTTGGGTTTGGGTTAAGGTTTGAGCTTTATTGTTTAGGTTTTCAATTTGGTTTGGTTTGGTTGGGTTGTGATATATAGTTTAGATAAGGTTAGGCGAGACTAGATAAAGTTAGGTTAGATTAGGTAAGGTAACACGTTTCTTGGAAATCAGCATTGATCAATAAAATGTCCTCAGACGTTAGAGAGACATTAATATGTTTGTATGTGTGTGTGTGTGTGTGTGTGTGTGTGTGAGAGAGAGAGAGAGAGGGAGAGAGAGAGAGAAAGAATGTTTGTCCCAGACAAACGGGGGACATACAAGAAAAAAGTTTATGGAGCAAAGTGCAGTCATCGTTTTGGCTCCTGTGGGGTTGCCCCCCCCCCCCCCCCCCCCCTGCCCCCCCCCCCTCTTCACCCTGCCCCCCCCCTGCCCCCCCCCCCTCTTCAGAGAGTCAGCGTGTTTCCTGTCAGAAGCAGACGGATACGGGCTCTCCACACTGTGCCATGGAAAAAACACTTGAGACAACAAGTCTCCCGGCAGCTGCCTCAGAGGTACGAGGACACTGGAGAGAATGAGGCCAACGGGCACCCACCAGCCCCCAAACCCCCCTTCACCCCCCCCTACCCCCCCACTGACACATATGTACTAACAAAATATCTTCCATGTGCACTAATTGTACCATCTTGGCCTTGTAAACACTGCCATGCACTGTCCTGTTTAATATCTCCAGGCAGCCTCTGAGTGGACCCTTTGTCTCCCGTGTCACAGTGATTCAGCGTGTCGTCTCCAAACTAGATTTGCCGTAATCAGCGCTGAATTGACTTTACCGAGTAGCCGCTGTTACGAGAGCGTTCAGAGAACAGATGGGCCGACTGAAGCAGGCGAAATTGTCCTCGTTGACCAGCGGTGGCTCAAAATGGCAATTTCACAGAGCCGTTTGTTTGAGCTGAATAACACTGGACCACATTGAGGCCCTCCTTGGAAAGCTGCTCCTGTGAGGGCACAAACAAGACGGGGCATGTGACAGAAACTGGCGGCTCTGTGTTTACTGTGTCTCCATGTTCAACAACTCCAGCCTGCCTCACGCACATCAAGGGTGTCGAACTCATTTTCGCCGAGGGAACGTAATTACTATTCGACATATTGTAAAATAGCTGTCTTCACACTTGATGATCATTTATTCAATTTACAAATACTGCGTGTGCATTTACATACAGGTGAAAATGTAAACACATTGTAAACACACACAAACACACAAATGTATTGCTACATGTGAAAAAGGGGCGTGTGTAATTGACCGGAGTTCATGGGCAATGTATGCTGTAGACTTTTATTTGAAGACAATCACGTGCCTTTAAGCTCTCGCAGGGCCACATCTGATGATCTTGCGAGCCACATTCGGCGCGCGGGGCCACAAGTTTGACCCGCGTGATGGACACGAACACATATAAGATGAGAGATGGAACGCATTTTCACTCTACTCTCAACTTTTTTTGGTGTGCCAATAAATTTCCCCCGATTCACAAACACAAGGCGGAGTTATTCATGTGACGGGCCCTGACCACTGGGACCGAGCAGCACAGATAAATTAAAGGTAGCTTGGCAACGAGGGGCCAAAGTTCACAGAAGCAGATGACCAAAAATTCCCCGGTAAAGGTTGTCCTGCCTGTCTTCTCTCTCTGTGAAATCTGAACCCAACCGTAAATATCCCATTTACCCAGCAACAGAAAAGGTTGTGACAACACTGTCCAGAGTGGAGGTGCCTTCCCAGACAATGGGAGTGAACAGTGTGGTCACAGATAACCTGCCAGCACCATTCTCTTAGTGACAGCCACACAATGAGGGCTGCAAAGCCGCTGTCGCATCACTGACATGTTGTAAGTGGACGGCCTTTGGTCCCACTGCTTATCAGAATATACATTCACCAAGGCCATGTGAGTGTGTGTGTGTGTGTGTGTGTGTGAGACAGCTCCTCCTCCTCTACCCAACAACACCCCCTGTGCACACTGTACACTCCAGACATGTAGGAACATTATGTTTTATGTGGAACTGCTGATACTGTAACAAGCTAATAAGACTAATCCTCAGCACTGACCTCACCGAATGTTGCTTCTCAGAAATGTCTCGAACACAGCAATTTTAAATTTAAAAAAAGGAAAACCCAATCAGCATTTTTGGCCCCGGATCCCGATCCGATTATTTAACATTGTGTATTTAGCAAGGCCCGATCCCATAGTTTTTTTTGCCTATAATGTTGAGCTGCAAACAGTAAGGTATTGTTTACAAAAACAAGTTCAGAACACAATGCAAAAAAAAAAGTGTCTGAAGCAGATTTCATTTGACTTCGTCCTGTTCACATGCGTTAACAGCTCAAAATCAATACTCTACTAAGAATAATGTAATAACTTATTTGTAGAACTAATATTCAGTTACAAAAATAAATCATATATTAACTTTGTGCAGTTGTGCAGCTCTACTTTAACGCAGAATAAACAAATTGCCTTGAACAGTCCAACCACCTTCCTTTGATCTTCTATTTGTGATCTATCTTTCCTTATCACTCTCTCTGTATCCTTCCGCTTGAAGTCCTAAGTTTGTTGCCTCAGTGCAGCAGCCCCCTCCTCCAACACTCTGGTAAACACGCTGTAGTTTGTTGCATCTTTCCGATAGAGCAGCTGCTAATTAGCAGTTTCTAATGCTGCTCAGCGACTATATGCTCCTGCGGCTGCAAGAAATACTCGCTGATTGGACGCTGGCGTATAAATGATCAGCAGATTCATTTGCAGACCGCCTAATTAATACATGTTTCAATCGGCTTTGATCCAATACATGAGATCCGGATCTGGGCGACACGATGGAGAAAATACAGAGAGCAGCATCACTGCTGATATACACAGTATCAATAACCTCGTTCACCCATTAAAGGTGATGGAGAGAGATTCAATAATTGGTTTAAGAAAAATCGTATAACGACTATAGAATAAGTGGCGGCAGAGCAAGTAGACAATGGACCTGGGTTTGTGTTTTCCAGAGTCTTGTGAGGACAGTAGTTTGGTGGTGCTGGGTGAAGGAGCTGTTTACGGCTTCAGTGGTTATGGAGCTCAAATAAGGACATGCTCTCCCTCTCTCTCTCTCTCTCTCTCTCTCTCTCGCTCTCTCCATCACAGGGTGAGCTAAAAACACAGGCTCAGAAATACAACTCTGACATGAGAGGATGACATTTATTATACCGTTGTGTCTGCCCTCTTAAATGAGGTTTAAATGTCCCTGGTTCGCTGTATTAGTACCATCAGTCATATTGTACTGAATGTACCATTGCGATCATTCACCACCTTCCTCGGCAGTTTGCTGCTTGTCATAATGTCATTAAAGTCAAGTGTGTAAGATCCCCGTTTCTTTTTGTTGTAAAATGAAAATAAAAGAATGATACTGATGTCTGGCGGGTTTGTGTACATCATCTTGGCGCGAGCCCTTTATGTTTGTATTTAGAGCTGGTCCTGTCTATCGAGGCTGCCGTGATGCACAAGCACGTTTTATAGGGGACATGAATGGACAAAGAAAACACAGCGTTTTAATGACGTCTCTGCAATTGAGACGACAGGTTAAAGTGATTGTGAAGATGGGTCATACTGTGACGATGCTGTTTACCACTCATTTTGTGCAGAATCACATGATGAAGTACTTTGTTGTGTTAAAGTTAGTGTACATCAGTGATATATCATCCTTGCCTGTAGAGCATGTAGAGCAGAACCTGCGGTAGCCTTCAGTTATCATTCAAACTCCAAATATGTTTACTTTGTCCATTCTGTGCCACTGTAAAAAAAATAATAAAAAAAAGGCGGCTTAACGTGGCCGCCTCCAAAGAGAGGAGTCGCCCCCGATATCAACATGAACGGCTCATTCTAAGGGAATGAGTCATATTATTTTCTACCAAAAGAAATTATACTAATTTCCACCCAATCTTACACACTGGACCTTTAAACTGTCAAATCAAATATGCATCAGACTTCATTCATTATGAAGCAACATTTCCACCAACCACAAAAAATAAATATAATAAATATCCATCCAGGCTACAGATCTAATAATACATACGATAATATACCTCCACGTTTATTCCCCACCAACAAGACCAGACAGGCAAACAACCTCCGCACAGCTTTTTTGAGTGGGTGGGCTCATCGATATTGCGAAACGCTACCTCCGATGTGCAGATTCTGCTCAGTGTTGCTATGCAGAGGTGCTCCCTTCAGGCTCTAAGAGCACAACCATGAAAACACATGCAACAGCAGCACACACACACACACACACACACACACACACACACACACACACACACACACACACACACACACACACACACACACACACACACACACACGCATGCTCTTATGGAGACACAGACAGACAGTGAGATTCATCAGTGAGGACAGGGTGTGAGTCACCCTCTATTCCAGTGGCAACTGTGACCCAGCTGGGTCATGTAAACAAGACAAGGAAACTGAAAACCTGAATGGGAGGAGGAGGGGGGGGGGCGGTGGTGGGGGGGGGGGGGGGGGGGGGGGGGGGGGGGGGGGGGGGGTGCGGTGTCATATGCTGCAGCAAATACAGTAAACATAGAGATGGAGCGAGCGTCTGAGTTTCAGCCTGTAAGATGAAGTTAAAGGGCTGGAGAATCACATAACATGCACACGTGCACGTACGGCTCCGCCTTACCCCGCGAGTCTGCGTGGAATGCAGATCGGTGGGTCGGGTGGGCAACTGTTCCTGGGGCTGCACGGCTCCACCTCTCCCTGCCATTTGCATCTGTTCGGCTTGTATAGACATGTGCTCAGCTGTGCATTTGTGTGTGGGACTGGTGTGAGCTCAGCTGTGAGTGTGTCATTGTGTGCATACGAGTAAGGAACAGTAGGGCCAGGGTCTGCTTTTGTGCATGTGGGGGCTTGCGTTGTGTTGTGTTGTCGGAGTGTGTGTGTGTGTGTGTGTGTGTGTGTGTTGGTCCAACAGTGGTTGAGAGGTTGGGGGGAGACTAATGTGGCATGCTGCTGCCACATCCACTGCCTGGTTCGTACCTCAGCTGTCCCAGTGGACCCGAGCCAGACGACACACATAGCTCTGGTGTGTGTCTGCACTCCACGACCCAGGGCGGTGTGAGTGTGTGTGTGTGTGTGTGTGTGTGTGTGTGTGTGTGATTAGATTGTCTGATCCAACACTGAGTGGAAAAAAAAGAGGCTTGTGTCAGAGAAGGGGAGAGGGTACGGAGGATGCCAGGGGAGCACAGGGGATAATGGATGCATCAGGTCACACTGTCACCTGAAGACAAAAAAAAATAATGTCTGCTCTTTACAGATGAGAGCGAGAAACAAAAGAAAACAACACAGTACCAGCCTTCAGGGCAACACTGCCACTCTGCCAAGAGACATCAGTCACTGTCAGGTCCCTAAATACAGGTCCAGCAAGCCACAGATCATTTACAAGGCGGAGGAAGAAAAGCTCTGGCTGGTGTGTTTCTGACTCTCACACTCAGACGCCTAAACACCCAAACTAACAATTATACGTGCTAGTCCTTTAATGTCAGGGTGTTTATTTGTGGGAGGATGGACGGATAGATAGATAGATAGATAGATAGATAGATAGATAGATAGATAGATAGATAGATAGATAGATAGATAGAAAATTAAAGAGTTGTGTCATGTATCTTGTGAGGGAGACTTTTCTGTTGTTTTTCTCACTTTGTGATCAATCTGGATAATCCCATGAAAACACTTGTTTATTTATAGACCAACTCAAATGTATTGAGGTTTCTCTCAGTACAACCGTCTTTGGTGTTCCCATTAAACCCATAATTGCAATTTTTCACTGTAGCGCCCGAAAGCACAGCTCTATGAAATTTCCATTTTTTCGTTTTGGTTTTCAGAGTAAAAGCAAAGAGGAACAGTATCTCGTCTGTGGCCACAGACGCAGACATTGGTACAGATATTCATTTAGATGAACCACATATAAATCAAATTCTGCTCCCCGGTGGAATGTATCACTGTTTAGAGGCAACAGCTGCAGGGGGTCCGATCACGACATTGCCTCTGTCTGGACCTGCATGGGGACATCCAAAGGCTCTGGTCAGCAGAAGTCGGTCATCATGTGGGCAGAGTTAAAAGATCAAAGCGGTGAGGAGGTGCTAAATGGTTCAGAGAGGAGTGGTTCAGAGAAAAGAAGTCACTGTGCCAAAGAGGCTGCTGGGACAAAAGCGCTCTCCACCATATGGTCAGAGGGTGACTAGGTTGGCGTCTAATGGGATAAAGTCTAATCTGCTTTTACATTAATGGAAGGGAAGAGAAGGGGAGGGGACAAACAAACCGAATTGTTTACAAACTGGCTAAAAGGTCATATTATCAGAACAGCGCTATTATGCAAATCTGCCGTATATAGGTCCGCCCTGACCAATGGCAGGGGGTGACAGTGTTATGGACATGAACCATAAAAGGCACATGTGGGGGTGGTCTTGTGGGTGGGTGTGTTGCAAGTAATCAAAAAATTACTCAACTTTGGATAAAGACTGTTGTCTCATGATTTCATCGTATCATTTTAGGGAGTTTAACATCATAGTTCATAGTGGTTTAGATCCCATCTTTGTGCTGTTTGTACAGGCCGAGGTCAAGTCATGAGGCTGTGCCCGAGGTGGCCAGTCCGACTCTCTCGACTGTCATTTTCTTTCATTTTAACATTTTAAATATAGAAAATTGCAACAATTTTTTTAAAGGTACAAAGTGTAGGATTTATTTAATGAGACCCAATGACTCACGTCGCATTTTGTAGACCCTGTTGTACTCTGCCCTTCCCTTCATCAAAACTCAAAAGGTGTTTCGTTTTTACATTCTGTGCTACTGACAAACCACGGCGGTGAAACGTGGCGGCACCCTTGCAGACGACCTGAGCAGTAATGACACATGCTGACTTGCTGCCGACAGTGAGCGTGGGCCTCACCCAGCCCCATTTACTTCATCTCACTTTGAAGATCAGTTCGCATTTCTAACCTGCGTCACATTTCCAGACACCTACCCAACCCTCCTCTCCCCACCTTTCTCTCTCATTCTCTCTCTCTCTCCCTCCTTCGGTGTTTGCCATTGTCTAACCGGTCGCTCTTCTTCCTATTGCGCATACTTGATTTTATCTTGCCTCGGGGGACGGCGGCCTGCGAGAGTAAACACCCATGAGTCATCTGTGTAAAAGCTGATCATCAGTCTCTACCGTCATTATCACCAGGGAGTCATCTTCTTCTCTCACCCCACACGCCTTTTCCCTTCTTCCTCTCCTTCTTCGCAGGAGTATTTCTGGCGGTGGCGTTCATCTGCTCCGTCACCCTGCAGATGGGCTGTGGCAAAGGGCCTGTGTGCGGTGTGGAGGGGACAAGTGTGACAGATGAGAGGAGGAGCGATAACGCGCTTGGAGAAAATCACAACATTTAGAGGGTGAATGTATTTGTTGTAAAAGTCCGACTAAAACCGGACTTTGAAATTGACGGAAACATCTGAATCAAATCTGTCAGCGTTGATCTCGCACACCCAGATGATGTGATTGAGAGTTGGACTGCATCCTGTTTGTAAACAGTCAGTTAGACACAAACAGGCCAATTGTCTCCTGAGTGGCCGTCCCAGGCTTCGACCCACCACAGCCACAAAAATATGATGACGTCGTTGCTGGACATGACCTGCCACTCGTTTGTCTGACCCATGACTTAATAGGTCAACTCGAAAAAGTTTCAATCCTGACAAACTGAAATGCGACGTATCGCCAACTGTCGATCACACTCCAATCAACGAATCCACGGGGGACGAGGACGGCAGTCCAATCATCCGGCTGTAAACAGCTGTGCAGTCTCACGTAAACACAGTGAACAAGACAAATAAGATAAGAGTGGGAGAGGCAGGAGAGACGTAACCACATTAAGCCAAGTTCGAACGTGGACGGGGGTTTGACAGAAGTTCTTTCAGGTCAGTTATCCCGCTAACTTGGTTCCTTCGCTCGCTGGTTAAACAGGTAATGAGGTGCACAGACAGTCGACAGTGTCCACAGCTCGCAGAGCGAGCGGCTGAGCTGATGTCACGACGGGAGCTGAGCACGATTCCTTACGTCACAGCGCCGTGGAAACAGCCGTAGCTGTGGAACAGTGTCACTGCTTCCTCACCACAAACAAACCTGTCATCAATTTTTATTGTCACAGCTGCTCGGGCACTTTTATACAACAGCACGAGTGTTCCTCCGCAGACTCAAATCAAGTTTCACCGTGAGTCAACTACAGCCTGTGGGTAGTCGCTCCTGAACGGAGCGGTTGAACCTTCACGATCGTATGTTACACGTTGTTCCATATTCTTCGTGTTGGTGCATGAGAACACGTCTGTGTCAGAGTCACACGCCGCCTTCAGGTTGTGTCATAGGCCAATGGCTCATCAAATTTTTCACAGTAACCCGACCGCCGACTGCAAATCCATGTTACTTCATGCTGATGATTCCCTACAGGGGCCCGAGTCGCAGTTGGATTTCATAACACAAGCAGGTCCCAGGTATCGGGTGGTAAACACAAAGCAGGTTACCAGAGCCCTCAGGTTGGGAGACAAATGCGGACCATTAGCATTGAATTCGTGGTCTCACTGCTGCTGCAGAGCTCAGAAAAAGAACATTTCTCGGAATTTAAATGAGAATTAGAGAAGACAAAATATTTTTCTGTGGCTTCTCTTGGAAATTCTGCCGTAGCCCAGTTCAATAGTACATGGATGAAATAAAATATGTTCAGATTCCTTTGATTGGAAACACATTATAGGCTTTAGCATTGGTAAGTACGTGACCCTGCAAAGGAGTTAAGTGAATGCTAAAACAGATTGAGTTTCAGATCTTAGAAAAATGCTTAGTCACCTTGTCTAGTCCACAGCTCCAGCTCCTGATTGAACTCTCCCCCTGAAATGCTCTGTAGAGTTCCTGCCCTTTCCAAACAGAAAAGTCCAGACTCTTATGACTGGTCAGCTGGCCCAGTTCCTTGTGATAGGTCAGCAGCACCCAAGTGATAGAATGGCGTTCAAGTAGCCTCTGGAGGAAAAAAACACAAAATAAAGTCCATCCCATCTGCAGTAGAATATTGAGTTTAAAAAAAAAAAGGAAATACCTCCTACATACGCAGAGCACCCACACAAAAGGTCAGAAAAACAAGCAAAAAGCATAATGTGGCGATTTTAAGTATAGATCCAAATAAAAAGTGCTGATTCATTAGATTAACCTTGCAACTCCAAAGATCAAAAGAATGGATGTTCAGCGGCAAAGTATGACAAGACCTTCAATCAAAACATCAATATGTACTCAAATAGTCTCATTAAGTATCTGAGGAACCATCACACCAAAGAGCACCGAGGTGAAGGGAACAAAGAATAACCTGCAGCACCAAAATTTGGAACCTGCATCGAAACACCTCAAGAAATGTGACAAAGTTGTGGAAAAGATCATTTGTACTCTTAAATGTGTCATATTTTCATTATGACTGTCAAACTAGATGGTTGGATTTTCTCAAATGCACTGGTACTGGATCAATATCTAATCAGGTATCACAATCCATATTTGGAAGGGTAAATTGATATTGGAACGCCATTTGGTTAAGTTGGGTGCAATATCACTGTGTTAACAGCAGAAATCAGTGCAGAGCAGGGTATTTCAGTTGATAATCATTTTTTTTATTTTCTTTAGAAAAAGAAACTATCACAACTTCATTTGGGTAACTGTACAGTTTCTCTTCTCATTGTCACTCAGTCAGATAACAGGTTGTGATTTCATGCTGGAACACCAAACACCCTCCTACTAATGCACACCACTAGTACAACATGAAAGTATACACGTTTCTCTTTTTCCTCTTTTTTTGCATTTTACATCCTCTGATATTCTGGAGTGAAAAGCAATAAGAAACCACTTCTATAAAAAAAAAAAAAGAAAAGAAAAGAAAAGAAAGATGGACACAACAGTAGAAATCCCTGACAGTTTTGAGTAGAAAACGAGGGAGAAGAGAAAAAACTTAAAAGTGGTGTGGTCCGTATAGCAACATGCACCATGTGTGTTGTGTGTGCATGATTCTTTCTTTCTTTTTTTTTTTTGGACAGCACCATAATTCACAATATATGTGTGAGTTTAAGAGGTTCCCTGCCCTACATGAGACAGAACAGTGATAGAGAGAAAGGGGTGGTGGGGGAGGAGAGAATCTAGGTCAGATTGTGGAGCATGCAGTTCCCCGTACATACACACACTCATATTCTCTGGCTCTCAGTGGACAGAACTGCATGCATGCTCATCCATCGTCAGTGGAACACGGTTAATATAAGAATAAGGGATGTATCAAGTATGTCTCCCTGAGAAACATGTCTTTCTGTAGTACCATAAAAAACCTACTTTGTCACTGGCCCATCCTCTCAACGCATCGACATCTCCCCAAGAGAAGAAATAAAAAAATCTTGGCTCATATTAAAACGTACTGTCCTTCGTATTAACCTCGAGACCCATCTCTTTCTGCACCACTAGGACTCACGCACCACCGCTAAAGATCATGGCAAACAATCAGAGGGAACAGACAGGTGGTGTTGGTGCAAACTTTTAACTTCTCAAAGACAACTCTCAGCTCACCGTTCCTCCCTGCCTCACAGCGCCAATTCACTAAAAAAAACCCAGTTTGTCAAGTACCACGTGAGAGTGACACCTCAGTGACAGAGTTTGAGTGGGGCTACTGTCCTCCCCACCCCCACGAAAATGAGGGGGTGAGGAGGGAGAGACAGGGACTGTGAAAAGGTTGTTCTAGCCCCCTTCCTACAGTGGCACCACCAAGCTAAAGCACACACACACATACTAACTGAACACATGGAGCTGGCATTCAAGCACCAGGGATCAAGACAGGGAGAAAAGAGGTCAATCAGAAATTTGAGAAAGTGAAAACTTATTGCTAAAACATTTTTTTTTCCAATCCATCCACCACATAATGCCAGTCCCTTGTAACGTCTGAAGGCATTCATGTTGTTTACACGTGGGGTTGTCATGTGCCAGGGCTCGAACACGAGAGTATGATCCTTTTTTCTATGAACTGATGTTTGCTGTACAAATCTTTGTTTGCTAACCTGATAAAGAGTAATCTCTGTAGCCCTTTTCAAGTGTGACTCACGTTGAAAGCTCCCCCATATAGGGGGAGTGTCCTATGAGAGTAAAAGAGTGTTTAGTGAGGCAAGTGACAGTGCAGGTGTGCTCGAGTGTGTTTAACTAAAACACAACACTCACGTGACAACACATGCAGCTTAAAAACATCCAGCTCTTTCTGGAAGCTGTCCACTCACACAAGAAAGAGTTTAAAAAGCATCGTCTAAAATCAGCTGTGTTACAGAAACCCCACAGCAGCTCGAGAAAATCTTCCGTATAAAAACTTTTTAGAGCGTTTTATTCTCTCAATGTGTTCAGCTAATATTAAAAACCAGGAACTGGGGTGTCGACACCTCTCAGTAGAAAACAAATGAAAGAACAACCAAACAAGTCAAAAGTTAAAACCTAGGCTCCACTTTCTCATGTGCTCTGACTCCTCCTGGGAAGTGCAGAGGTGGAAATGGTGGAGAGAAAGGAGGGAAGAAGACTCTCTCTCTCTCTCCGTCTCTTTCTAGGAGACAAGTTTGGGTAGGACCGTGCGAAGGGGTATGGCCTCCCCTGAATCTCCCATCATGTTGCTCCTCAGTTTGTTGGTGGCAACTGTGGTGCCAAGAACGGGGCCCCCTTTGGCCAGGATAGAGGGGAAGGAGGTGCTATGGTGTTCGGGAAGCCGTTTTACTGTCGCCCCTGGGCTCCTTTCCGACCCAGGCAGGGGCTTGGGCAGCCGACGATAAAGCCAGGGGTGTCTGAGGGCCTGGCTGGGGGTAAGACGAGAGGAGGGGTCCCAGTCCAAACACTTCTTTATGAAGTCAGTAAAGGTGGGGTCCTCGCAGCCCTTGAGGGCAGCACTCCACTCCTTGCTGCCGGGAGGGCCCCTCATCTTCCCACGGCGGGAGCGAGAGCCGGTCAGAACGGTGGCCCCTGTGGGCAGGGTATTAGCGCCGCAGTAGCGAGGGTGGCCCTTGGAGTTGATGAAGTTCTTTGCCCTTTTCGCTTGCTCCAGCACCTTCTGCGGAGGCATGCCCAGCAGCTCCATGACGCAGGCCAGCTGGTCGCCCTCATCCTCGCCAGGGAACAGGGGGTAGCCGGTGAGCAGCTCTGCCAGTATACAGCCGAAGCTCCACATGTCGATGGGGAGGCCGTAGCGCGAGCCCAGAATCACCTCAGGAGCCCGATAGAAACGAGACTGGATGTAGGTGTACACTCGCTGGTGTTCATAACAGCTGGATCCAAAATCAATCACCTGCAGGTGGAGAGCAGAGGACAAGGGATTACGCGAGCGAACATCAGAACAGTTAGCAGGCGCACGCATCCTTGAATGAGCTGGGCACCTCACCTTGATGCCACTGCGTCCTTGCTGTTTGAGCAGGATGTTCTCTGGCTTGAGGTCGCAATGGATGATTCTGTGTTTGCTCAGAGCCTCCAGGCACTGCAGGATGGAGTGTGCAAACTTCCTGACCAGTGGCAGACTGAAGCCCTGGAACTTGTTGCGCTTGATGAGCTCGTATAGGTTCATGCTCAGCAGCTCAAAGGTCATGCAGATGTGATTGCGGAACGTGAAGTTTTCAAGCATGTGCACGACGTTCATGGTGCCGTTTCGATCCTGCTTGCGCAAGTGCTCCAGGATGCGGATCTCCTCCTGCGCCTGCCGGTGGAAGCGCTTCTCGTTGCGCACCATTTTCAGCGCCAGGTGCTGCTGCAGTTTGTGGTCGTATACCTTGGCAACTTGTCCGAAGCTTCCCTTACCAATGATCTGGAAGAGACGAGAAAAAGGGAAGTAAGACATCACACATCGTTTGGTTTACAGGTTGATTCATGAAAGGATCTCTAAAACACAGGATCAGTATATCTCAATGTTTAACCTTGAGGAACTCGTAGCGGTAAGCAAGGTGGTCGTGGGGCACATGAATGTAGCCGCCTTGCTCATCGTCATAGCCACAGTTGTTGTTGCCTCCAGCGACAGCAGGCCTCTTCTTGGCATTGGGTCCCACAAAGTAGATGTCCGGATAGGACTGGATCTCCGTCTGCTCCAGGGTGGTCAGCTGAGATCTGTACAGTCTCAGGGCCTGGTCAGGAGTGAGAGGGCCGCACAGCTTCCCGCTGTTCCCTCCAACTCCCTGTGTTCCGGAGGATTCAGTGGAGCCCTTACTGGATTCAGTGCTGGGGAAAATAAGGCAGTCACTTTACTCGTGCATGTGAAACTGTTTTCTAAAACAAGTTATGGAAAGAATTTCACGTATTGTTGACTTCGTGGGTGTGTTTTTTTCACCTGTCGACACTGTGCTCCTTGGACAGACTGGAGACTGGGGCAGGTTTACTAGGCGCCTGACCAGTGGTCCCACTGTTCTGGATGGTTGCTGTGGTAATAGCGTTTATCTTGCGGTTGTTGGTGGAATCTTCGTACAAGTACTTAACCTTCAGCTGGCCACCTCGTACTGTTACCTGATCCCTCATTACGGTCTTGTTACTCACAATCTATGAGAGAAAAAAGAGAAGATGAGTGTGTATTTACTCAGTTACAATGTTGCATGTGAAACTTACAGATGTTGTATATATAAAGTGGAGAATGTTTTTAATCTAGGTTCGCGTAGATCATTTAACCTAAATTGTACACACTGGACCTTTAAACGTGGACACAGACAAGACAACAAAGAATGGGCTCAGGGAGGGATTCCCCTTGAGATCATCATCACAGACTAAACAAAAAACAAGTAGAAAAGTGCTATGGGGCAGCATATACTAACAGAAATTTACTGAGCAAACTTTACAGTCATTGGCAGTGAGCTCATGTGCGAGCAGTGGATGAACCTGCACAACTGGATCCACCAACAGTCAGGTATGAAACTCATTGAAACAGACCCACTCCAAACCATAACATATGCCTTCTACATCTCCGCCTGCTTGTATTTAGCTAGTTCTTGGTACGTAGGTCAAAGATAGGAGCGACATTTGGCTCAGCTTCGCAAGAATCATCGACTTTACGTCATCCAGTATTTAACTTCTTAAAAAGGATTTGTATTGTTTCAATGGAGTTCAGTTTGACTAACGCTAATAGCGGCTAGCAATCGTCACTGAATCCAGCTGCAGTAGATATGTGCATGAAACCAATCGGGAAACAGAGAATGCATCTGTACAAAGCAATAACACTTTACATTTCATGAACTATTTTGAACATAGTTGCCCATAACATTTTAAAGTGACATATTGACCTTTGCTCAAGGGGACCCGAAGGGCTAAAAGAGTTTATGGAAAGCTTTGGAGTTGTACTCGTGTCTGCCAGTAAAGGGCTTAGTTTCAGCAAAACCAGGAATACATTCCTCCTCACCCTCCGTCTCTCCCTCTGTTCTCCCTCTCTCTCTCTCTCTCCAGCGGAAAGAACCCTCCACAAGATTATGGAGCACGAGGGAAAACACAGTCATTAAAGTTTGATTATACTCTTAAACTGTAGAGGCTGTGTGGCTGTTAATAAGAAGACACACCAACATAAACTCAGCCGTGCAATCCTACTGCATATATAGACGCACGAGAGAGAGGCACAGTAACTGGGCCTCCGGCTGGAGGGGGGGGTTACTATTTGACCTTAACGTTTCTCATTATTCTGACTTCAAACTCAGCTGAGCAGATGTACAGCAGGGCCCTGTGTCAGCTGAGGAATACAACACAACATTTAAAGCAGGCGTTGACAAATTCCACTGAAAGAGAACTCAGCCCGGTGTGTTTGTGCTTTAGGTTTGCGACCTAAAATAGCAGGCTGGAATGCAGGATGGGTTTCCATACATGAAACCATATAGTATTAACTTATTATAAAAGCCACACTGTTGACCCGGGGTTTCATGCAGCTGTTGTCCCAAGGCTGTGGTACAAACAAAGAGAATGTAATTGATTGAGCCCCTTCAACAAACACACGGACACAAAAAAATCAAAGCTTTCTACATGTGGAGCACCGACTGTGTTAGATTATTGATTGACCAGGCAGGGGGCGCTATCAGGAAAACATTTTTCATTAGGGGACCAACAGTGGGATCAAAAAGCAGACTGCGTGAGTCCCCTTTGAAACGCAGGTGATACAGTCTATGGAGAGGCCTCTGTGTGCAAATCTGAGAGGTGCAACAGATGGAGAAGAGCTAATCTCTTTGCTGTGAGAGAAACACCTAAGAATGCTTTCCTCTAGTCTCTCACTGCATTCAAACACACAGTTACACAACCCAACACATGTTGAAGACATGGGTACTTGTCACAGATGAACAGATAATGACAGAGTGACAAAAGCTGGGTCACAAACATAACGACGACATAACAACAATGTTGCCGGCTCGAGCTCTCACTCTTATAGTTATATCACGACCAGAATGTTTATAACTTTGTCCTTGTCGCCAATAGAAAAAAGGCATGACATCATTTTTTATTACTTTAACAGAGCACGAGGCAACTCCGAAGAGCTGCACATGCTGAACTGGGACGACCGACTGTCAGTCACATTCAGTGGAAGATATTACACCGGTGAGCGTGACAGAAAATACAAAGGAAGATGGACAAGACTAGAATAGAAAACTAGGCCTAACCTCAACACAAGCCAACTGACAGAGAGAGGGGATAGCACGTGATGGGAGAGGGTAGATGGGGGGGGGGGGTGTTGATGATTAGCGATTTGGTTTGTGGGTCACATTTTCAAGCCCAATAAATCTTTACAATATATCAAACCAGCCTTTTTTCCCTCTGATGCTGTGAGAGGCCATGGAAGAACAGTGTCTGTGTGTGCATTTTCTGTCTACTCGTTTTTTTCCGAAGGCAAACATAAAAGCAGGGAGCTAGCTGCAGATCCTTGCCCGATACAGTCCACATACGTATTAAAAGTTATAAAATCATATCAATAAAATGATATTTATAAATCAATCTGATGAACAATATACACTTGAGTTTACATCTACATGCTTTACATCAGCAGATGAAAACATGAAAACAACGTTGTACAGCTGGCTCTCTAGTTATTTGTTCAACGCAGATGGAGACTACGTAGCATATAAATACATTGAATACACAGTATGTTCACAAAGCTTTTAAATACAGCGGGTCTCTGTGCAATATATTTATATTAGAGCCACTCTGCTGCACTGTGTACAGTGTGTATTGTATTGTATGTACATTGTACCACGTGCTCCTGCTGTAAATATGTTAGATGTATCCACAGATCCTATTTTATTTTTATTATTTTAATTTTATTTTTATAGACTTTATATTAGGGTACCCCTGTGTACCCCTGTTGTTTCCCTCTTAGCACCACCAGAGTTGTCCTTCAATCTCGTTGTACATTGTGTATAATGACAATAAAGGCATTCTATTCTATTCTATTAGCTTAGCTAAAACAAAATAGAAACTTTGCCCCTGCCAATCATAGAGATCTGCTTGCAAGTGAAACTCACTTTACTACCCCCACAGGTGGTTAATCAATGTAACATGCGTTATCACATTATTTTTATTGAGGGGTATAAAACGCGACAGAATAATTCAGATTAGAGCAATAAAATGAGAGATAAATAAAAAGAAAGGCAAGAAAGAGGAGAGAATGAGTGGAGCAGGAACGTGGCTGATAGTGGGGAATCTCTCAATGGAACAGGATGTCTCGAGACAGAATGTGCTCCAGCACAGGAAATAGGGTTTTGCTTGCTTTGTGCGTAAGTTTGTGTGAGTATACTCACTGTGTGTTTGGGCATTGGTGGCAGCCCGGACGGACTGTTTGTGTCTGCGTCGTCCTTGAGAATGTGGTCTGTCCTCATGTACGAGTCATAGAGGCCATCGCCATGGCGCGCTGAAGGGGTGGAGACAAATAAAATCAGTGTGTAATCCACAAATCTACCACTCAGATACACAATCCGGGATGAAAGAGATCTGAACTTTAAAGAGAAAGACTGACAATCACTTGTTTATCCAAATCAACCAAAGTCCCATTGATTATTTAATTAACCAACCAAGCGGTTCCAATAACTACCCTTAGACTCAAACCACCGAGTTGGAACAGGTAAACAAACCCTCAGACTCTGAACTGTCCACCTATACTGCCCTCCTTAGATCAGTGGAGGCACGAACTGTGCACCACGGCAGCCTGGAAACGCCATCATTGCCATACCTTATTCAATTCGATGGGTCCGATACAATGTGCCCAAGGCCAGGGCACCGACCTGACCAGCTTAGACAGGGCTTAGGGTCTCGGAACGCTAGCGTTGCAAGCGGTATTATTGGCCTAATGGGGGTAACAGATGCCTGTGTGACGACAGCATCTTTCCGTCTGCCCATCTGTCCATTCAGGCCGAGTCATGTAGTGAACACACCAGGTGTGCCCAGAAATAGAGCTCATATAGAGAAATGCGGACACTTGTCACTCAACTGTGGTACTTGTGTGTTCACCTCCACTGGCATCAGGCCAGACACCTAAAGTGAGATGACACAGAGGAGACTGGGTGGAGGGGGGGCATTTGGGACTGAAGGGGAAGCGGGTTTCTCAAATGACAAACCCCTCGCCAGCCTGCTGTTGTGTCTCAACAGCCATTTGGCTCACGTACGTACACCAGTTGATGGTAAAAGCCAGAAGTATACTTGATGGCAATGAGGTTGTAAGAAATGTATGAAGGTATTGTGCTAGATTAGCTCATCAGCCAAAGCTCAAAAACTGTGTGTGTGGGGGGGTATTCTCTCCGCCTGTGAGGCTCTCGTAGACGCCTGCAGGTGCGTCAGAACCCATGTCCCCTTGCGTTTGCTCGTCAACAGAGCCGCTCTGGGACAGATTAGACCTGCTGCCTGGATACAGACGCATTAGACCTGCACAGCACAGCAAATAGAGGCATTAGGGCTCCACACACAATATTAGGCAAGCACAGACCACATTAGCCCTTTGCAAACTCCTAATCACTCAGTGGGGGATCGGTACTTTCTGTACTGCAACTGACTTGTTTTCCTGACTAGCTTTCTGACACTGCAAAAAAATCATAAAAATCACACCGGTCAGTCTTAAGTAACCAAACATCCAACCAACTACTATGTCCAGCTGGTGTTCAGCTCTGGGGAAGACCCCCCCCCCCCCCCCCCCCCCCCC
>JAFBJT010090928.1:3597-36302 GCA_016785325.1 Chascanopsetta lugubris
AAATGAGAGAGAAAGGGGGGAGGGGTGTGGGTGGGGTGGTGGTGTAGAGAACGAGGCCTGCTCGTCAAACAAAATATGCAAACAAGGAATCAGTTGATCGTTGGTGCACTTGGTCCGGGCTAATCTCACTCTACCGGTTTACTTTTTTATTAGCAGACAAAGAGAGGAAGCACACACAGGTTCCCTCTCTCTCTCTCTCTCCCTCTCTCTCTCTCTCTCTCTCTCTCTCTCCCTCTCTCACGCACTTCTTCTCTAATTGCCTAACTCTTCAGTGGTTGTACTCTCAGAGGTACAGCAAATCTGTGTTTGCAGACCTCGCACGCTTGGGAACGTGAACACCGGCAACACAAACACTCGATTGTCACAGAGAAAAAGATATTGCCGGGTCATTTGCACACATCATGTACAATGTGTGTGTTTGTGTGTGTGTGTGTGTGTGTGTGTGTGTGGGGGTGTATGTGCGCGCGCGCGCGCGCGCGCGTGTAGATAGATAGATAGATACATAGATAGTTTTGGGCGGTACTTCCTGCACACCAACCAATAGGCACATAGGACACTGGATGTACTTTGAAAGGTCGCTCACTGTAAACTCGTCATTCCCGGCAATACTGTCCAATAGAATTAATGAAACACTTGCACCCGCCTCAAAAAGCTTAAGTTCCATCTGATAGGCAAACGGAGTGTGAGTGACGTAGCTATAGGCTACTTGCTGACGAAGGAGGCTTCCGTTGGACCAATGAGCGTTTAGGACGCTGAGGCTGAGCTTATAAATTGCAAGGTGACAGTTTAACTCGCTCTACATTCATTTATTGCCGCCGTGTGCGAGAGCTACTTAGCCCGGACCCTCCGAAAGCCTCAACTAACCGGTAATATTTATATTTATCCATACATCTCACACCATGATACACGAGGACCACTTTTTAACGCGCATGGCTTTTTCCTTCCACTACGTGTGAGTTGTCAGTGGACGCTTGCGATGCTAGCTGTCATTGCTAACACTCGCTAGCTAACAAGCTAGGTCGGCCATTCAATGACTTGAGGTGACTCATTGATTTTCAGCCCAGAGTGTGAAGGTGAATTAGCGGGGAGACAACAGACGGAGCCTGGGTAACATGAGGACAGACGCTGCGGTTGTCGTGTAGCTGGCGGAGAGCAGCGGGTCACCCACCGGGCACAGTGCGGACTGACTCCGCTGACAGACCGCTGAATGTAAAATGTCTGACAAGTCTGGGCCTACTACCGAGCTCCGTGTGCGTCCGCCGCTGCAAGGACACCCCGCCGGATATGTGACACGTACACCCCCTGTCACTGCTTCACATCCCGGTGTGGGGTTATTTTAGCAAAGGGTGCATCCACTCTGTCAACTATGTCCCCCATGACAGTCTGTGGCTCTTTCTTGACCTTCACGGCTGCTGGTTCGTTAGCTTAGAAATTTAGCTTAGCCTCGGCGCTGCTTCCGTTTATACAACCAAACACAGAAACGGTAGCCAACTTCATTCCTGGCTTCTTTGGGCTCTACATGTCATTATGTGTGCAGTTATTTGCTGAGCTGGTCAAAGTTGGAAGCTGACATATGTTCTAGTCTGCAGTTAATGTCGTTTGGAAGTGGCAGTGTTGGAACCACTCATTCAGGTGTGCGTGTGTGTGTGTGTGTGTGTATACACTTGGTCTGGATCTGATCCTCACTGCAGTCAATGCAAATTGGATTAGCCTCCTGTCTGAACTGAGCTGGAGCAGCAGATCAGACCTGCTCCTCTTCATCACCTTGATGAACCTGTTGCTTTTTATGAACATTGTGCTTTATTGTCCCCTGTCCAGAATATTAAAGTTTTTAGATGCATATTTGAAATGCATGTGTGTGCACTCTGACCCTCAGCTGATCACAGGACAACCTTGATCACTCTGCACACTTTACCCATTTCAGTCCTCATCTGATCTGATTATGAGAGACTATAGAGTTCTGATGAGTCCCTAAAGTTCTGAGAAGTGCTTTAGATTTGTCAAAAAGTTCAGGTGACGGTTACACAAGTGATTATTGGCCCTGGCCACTAGATGTCCAGCTTCCCTCCCTGACTATCCTTTAAAGTTCCATGTTCAACTCTCATCAACATGACAGTATTATACATCTCACTGAATGAAAGCATTGATTGTGTATGTGTCTCGTCATCTCAGGTTCCAGCCATGTATGCCTGCGCCAAGTTCGTCACTTCTCCTGCTGTGGTACGTCTGCTGCCATGTCTCTAAACCATGGGATTATAACTTCATCACTCAACATTTAAAAGATTATAATAAACCAGATCATCGTGATTTTGCACGTTGGGTGGATGCAGTTTTGACAGTGACATAATAGGTGGTATTTCCATACCAACTGTTCCTCACCCAAGTTGGGCACCTCAGTCATGCAGGTGTTGTGAAGGATATGGTTCCATAGTTAAATCAGTTGCTTGTCACCAAAGCACATGTTTGCCATACTGTTATTTCAGGGATCAGAGGGATATATTAATGATGGCATACATTCTGACCACTTCTGTTTAATCAAATCGTAAATGGAAAGCTAATCTACACCTGTACCTGATCAATTAGCAAAGTTGATTCAGCTCAATTCCAGCGTGAATATTTTGCTAGAGGGTCTAAACTGAGATAGGAAGTGAAGAAGTGGACAAGAATCAAATTTAGTGTTTTAATTTTTACCATCTATTGTTTTAGCAATTCCTGCATTGTTTATATTGTTTTATTTTCTACTTAATCAGCTCCTGGTAATTGTAATAGTTTTGACTGGAAATTCTGAAGTGCTGCAGTCATAAAAGATATCATTGATTTATATATTGATGCCTCATATTAGTTGATAATGGTGAGGTTTTTAATTTCCTTCCAAGACTTAAATTGTTTTACGGAGGTGGGTTAAGTCTTTTCTGTCTTGGTCTTTACAGGAAGTCAGTGCAAAATGTGAAATTAAATGTGTTTTCTGGTCTGTAGCTGCGTGGAGGGTCCAGAGTCCTCGCCCGGCCAGTCTCAGTCTCCCTCTTCAACAGACCTGAAGCCTCAGTGGAGCAGCAGGTTGGTTGTTTTACAGCTTCACACATTCCACTTGGCAGCTAATCCAAAATGTTGATGCACTGCAGCAGTAATGACCACTATCTCCGCTCCATTCTCAGGCCCTGTTGCCCCTCAGCCAGTCTGTAGTAGCAACCCGCTCCTTCCAGACCAGCGCCATCTCCCGAGACATCGACACTGCTGCCAAGTTCATCGGTGCTGGTGCTGCCACAGTGGGTGTGGCTGGCTCAGGAGCTGGAATTGGAACAGTGTTCGGCAGCCTCATCATTGGCTACGCAAGGTAACATTTAGACATAGTCTATCATTTGATGTTCCACACTACGTTTGAGATGTTGCTTAGTGCTTTTATGATTAGACAGTTTAAAGTTCTCTTACGGTTCTTTGATCCCCTGTCATCATTCATTGCTAATATCAGGGTAAAAAGGGTTAAAAGGTCATTCAAAGGTCATCTGGTAAGGATTTCGTTGTCCCCTGTCGTAGAGAGGCAAAGTTAATGTCTTCGTCACATTGATAACTCTGTGACTATAAACTAGTATATGTCCAGTATTTATAAAACAGTCTTTCCATTTGCATCATTCGTGTGCTTTTTCAAGTAAAATCCACTTTTACTTTAAAATTGTAGGTGTAGACCGCTTCTGTTTTTTGTTTTTTTTCTTGTCTACAGCCACAACTTAGAAAAACATTTGTTTTTGTTTTTCAACTTGTCAAAAAATATTTTAAATCCATACTTTAGGCGTGTCAATAATCTAAAAATGGCCACATATTGACACAATAAAAATAAAAATAAATAAAGGTCAATACTGCCAGTTACAGGACCGAAAGAATAAAGCTTCTTTTCTGTTCAAACACTATTTCAAAAATAAGTTCTTTGAAAAAGGATTACAATTGACTATTTTCTGTAAATGCATCATTTTTACATTTATCCAGAAAAGGTCTTCTGCTCAGAGTAGGTCTTCAGTATTCAGCTGCAACTCGCTACTTCACCTCTAGATGTCCCTAAATCCACTATGCTGAACGTTTAAGTTCACACAATCTCACAGTAAAAAACCCAGAAGGTGCACCAAAGAATCAAATTCCTTAGAACAGTAATTAGTTCCAATGATATCAGACGGCATGTTAAAATGGCATGGCATCTGAGTGTGTGGCTTGACGAGGGAGGACACTAATTGTGTTATTAATGTATTCATTTATTATGAATAAATAGGTCAACAATGATGTGCACCTCCTTTTATTTAAAGCAACACAAAATGAATCTGTGTTTTTAAGGCTGCATCCAAAAGGAAATGGAGTTTTCAAACTATCTTGATCTGCATCATCTATACCCACATGTCAAACCTGGGTACAGACCACAATAGAGCTGAAACTAATCGATTCAAACATCCTCAATATTTTATTTTGAAAAGCATCGATTTGATGGGAGATGGAATCAGTGACAACACGTGATGATTTACTGTAGATTGGAGCCCAAGTCTTTCCTCACAAACAAAGCTCCGACCATATTGACGAGACATTAGTCCAGACTCTGTTCCTGTTAGTCTGGATATCTAACCTTTTTGTGGTTCCCTCCACAGAAACCCCTCTCTGAAGCAGCAGCTCTTCTCCTATGCTATCCTGGGCTTCGCTTTGTCTGAGGCCATGGGTCTCTTCTGTCTGATGGTGGCGTTCCTCATCCTGTTCGCCATGTAAACATGGAAGCCACACCTCTCCTCCCTTCACTTATACCTCCTCACCCCCCCCCCCCCTTCCCTGTCTCCTTTCCCCTCCTCGCTTCCTTCTCCCCGCCCCTCTTCCATGTGAAGAAGGGGGGGGGGGGGGGGGGGGGGCAGGGTTTTTTCCAGAACAGGAACTCTGAAGAGATGATGGGCCATTCCAATCAACAGGGGAAAAACAATACTAAACATCTGAGGTTCACCAACCTCCAATCCTACATTTTTATGTACCTACGCTTATTTTTGTTTTTCTGAAGTTTTATGTAAGACCTCACTTCGGTTGAAAAAAATCTGTCCAAAATAAATGGTTGGGATAACTACAACAACGATGGCTGAGTTTTCCTTTGTGTTAAGATTTGAAATGATTATGTAATGTTAGGACTGTACATGGGCTAATTTCATCAGATGTCGAAAGGGTTGGGATCGTGGCCTCCGCACTACAAATGACCTCACCTTTGTTTATTTTAGTCCTTGTTGGTGGTCAGCATGAAAAACAACTTGATTTAAACTATTTATCATTTTAGATGAAACATTCTAAAGATCCACTGTCTAAGATGTAGGTGAAATAATCTGTGTGTATCAGAAAATACCTGTAAAATTATATAAAGATGTCTTTACTGTTGAACCCCCAAATATGATTGTCTTCGTTATGCTACAGTTCTACATTTGCAGAAACACTTTTAAAGAAAAACGATTATACTTATAGAAATTCTTTTTGAATAAACTAAAATGATATTGATGTGGATAATAGAAAAGAATGCCTTTATTGTCATTATACACAATGTACAACGAGATTGAAGATTAATGAGCAGACTTTGCTGCCCTATATTTTTTTCCAATGTTTTTTTACACATCTGATAAAGAACATGTTTATACAGTGGTTGAGTGACCTCATACTGAGGAAGGCAATGGGCCAAATGTTTGTGAGAACTGCACTGAATTAGCCACCAAATATCATTGATATTAAATTAGATATTAAATATCGTATAAAATGTGTCCAATTTTCTGCATGAGCCCCTAAGAGTTCCCGGTTCCAGCAGACTAAAGTGCGTTGATCGGGGTTTTTCTCCCGTTGCCATGGCGACTCGTGCTGTCAGGGCTTTATTAATGTTGGCTTTTTAAAGTGACTGTGGACGAGCTCAACTCAGAGTCAACATACTCAGAGTTGATCAAACCAACTCGGAGCCGGTGTGTGGAAACCGAACAGTGAGTGTCTCCATTCAGAGTTCCAGAAGAGACTGAGAGTATGCCGAGCCTCTGTGAAACGGCCCCTAGACTCCTCCTTTGATCACAGCATGGTCCTTGGATCCAAAGCCACCGAGTCCTTTGAATCCAAGGCACAGAGCATATACTCCAGCCTGAGCAAACATGAAATACCTATACTGACCTTTGTATAATTTGTGTATGGTATAATAATGTACCACTTTTTATTACTGTAGTCCAGAATAGACAAACAAATCACATTTCGAGTTGTAGTAATTTATGTTAACTGAATTTAATGTCAAGAAGGGTAGGTTGAGGGTATATTTCACTAATTATCAGTAAATTCTACACACAGTACCCTTGATCCATTTGAGCATAACATTTGTTTTGATAATATTTCGTTTGGTTTCCTTTAATGTGGCATTTCATACAGTAGAATGATTGGGCTTTTACTTTGAAAGTTCGTAGCGGATGTTGTTGTGTGTAATCTTAAGTGTGGTGTGATTGGTGGGAGACGAGACTCTGAAGTTACGTTGTTTACAGATCAGGTGGATGTGTTCGGTTAAAACACGTTATTCAGTCAACACCTACCGGTGAACGGAGCCCAGTCTGCCGCTGGAGTGACGGAGGACCGGAAGACAGGTGGACCGGATCGTTTTTCTGACCGCTTCATACTTTTCAGAGGCCCGGGAACAAATTTGACTGAGCTACCGATACTTAGCCACCTTCCTTGGGGGGGATGTCTTGTTGTGTGGCCTCGCCTCCACCACCCCGGTCCCCCACCGTCTGAACCCGTCGGACAACACAACATAGCGGGCAGAGGGAGCTTCACGGTCCGCTGTCAACACAGCTAACGCTAGCTAGCTAGCTGTTAGTACTGTCAGCTAGCCCCGCACCGAGGCTTGTGTATTAGCCTGTTAGCTTCAGAGCCATGGCGGACAGTTTAGGAGAGGAGTCCAACGGTGGTGCCCTTGGCTTAGGCGTCACCGGACATGGCAGCGGAGCGCCGGTGCTACCTACCAACTCTCTCCCCGTGGAGGGCTCGACAGCCCCGGACGCTCACCCCAGCTCCAGCCCGTCCTCCCCAACTCCCGCTGCGGCCGCCAACAGTGGCCTAACCGCCGTGGTGGCCCCCGCCTCCGCTGTCACCGCTCCCCCCGCCGTGTTCGAGACCACATTCACCCCTGGCACGTCGCCCCCGGTCGTGGCCGTGCCTCCAACCGTACACACCTCCTGGCCCCTCCAGGGGACCGGGCTGGGTGTCGGCGGGGTGACCGGGGTGCCCGGAGCGGGCCTCCTGTCCCAAATCCACGCGACTCCCTGGGACCCGACCCTCAGCACGGACTGGGACAACGAGAAGGCTTCACAGCAGTGTATCCTGAGGATAAAGAGGTAAACACAGCGATTTTGATTACTCTATAAACATTAACATTCCCAATGACCCTGGGGCAAGAGAAAGTGAAAGAATTAAAACTGTATTGTTTTCCTTAGAAACTTAACAGATATTGTTAAATCATAACAAGTGATCATCAGCATATAGAAATGCTCATGTCACCCATTACATCACTTCAGCCAATCAACTTTCCATTAAAGGTGCAGTGTGTTAGATTTGGTGATATCTAGTGGTGAGTTACATGTTAGGAGAACCTACGGTAGACTTCAGGTGTCATTATGTCCACTCTGGGTTACTGTACAAACATGGCGGCCCCCATAGAGAGGACCCCCTCCCTCATGTACTGATGTAATAGGCTCATTTAAGGGTAATGAAAAAAAAATACATTTGTAAATTGATGTAAATGTCAGGATGTAATTGTTTTTATAATTTGGCTGAAATCCAACACACTGCACCTTTTTAAAGGGTCAATTCAACCAATTTCAATATCAAATCACTCACAAACCTCGTCTCTCTGTCTTGTCTGTCTCTGTCTCCAGGGACATCATGTCCATCTACAAGGAACCTCCACCAGGGATGTTTGTGGTCCCAGATCCACAGGACATGACCAAGGTACCATGTCCTCACACTGTGACCATTTCTATTACATATCTGAATATGATGATAATCATAAACCACCTCATTGTCCATCACACACGATACGATGGACAATCCAGAATCATGAGACTTGAAGTGACTCGTTTTGGATGTCTGACCAGAAGTTCCTGTTTGGTCAGACAGCTCTTTGTCCCAGTGACCACCGATGAACTCACTCAGTCTCTGCAGTGACTCAGTTGCTCAGTCACTTTCCTCTGGCACAATCACTGTCTTTGACCTTTAACCTGTCCCAGACCTCCAGACACAGTCCTCCTGGACCTCAGGTGTGCCTGCCCTCTCTGTGAACGTCTCAGTCAGGTGTGAGTGGGTGGATAACAGGAATGTGCTGTGGGGCGAGACGCTCATCGCTTTCAAAGTGAATTTATTTCCTCCTTGGCAGCAGCACCTGTTTTCCCAGCCTTCAAAGACACAACTTAGGTCAAAGGCCAACAACTTAACACTTTATTTGCTAATAAATGCTGCAGCACTCTTTATGGATGGACATGACACTTACTGACTTAGCAGCATAATTGGCAATTTGGTTCCAGAGCATATCTCTGAATTTGTATGGAACTGTACCTGATAAATTATTTTGTGGTTTTTCATATTTTAGGTTTCTTCAGTCTTTTTAACATATATGTTAAAGGTCCACTGAGTAAAATGTGTGTTCTTATTGTTATATTTAT
Organism: Chascanopsetta lugubris; assembly: GCA_016785325.1. NCBI lineage: Eukaryota > Metazoa > Chordata > Actinopteri > Pleuronectiformes > Bothidae > Chascanopsetta > Chascanopsetta lugubris. The sequence goes on from JAFBJT010090928.1 coordinate 12,279, forward strand.
ATAGATATGTTCATGTCATGTCATCTTCAACCACTTATCCAGTACTCTGGGTCACAGGGTATTTCTACCAGTACACATAGGGCCTTTTTTCGGGGGTATCAGTGTCAGGGCCAGTGACACTGCAACAGGGCCCGAGTGGGAGTTGAACCAGTGACCTTTGCTTCCAAAGGCGACTGCTCTAATCACTGTCGCCCCTAGATATGTTTAATATGTAACAAAAGAAAAAACCCTTCAGAGAACATATCTACATATTCTGCTGTAACATGTAACTTCAACACTAGATGCCACTAAACACTGTATTGTAAAATACCTTAATGGTTGCAATGAAAAACCTTTATGAAATCTGAAAAATCGATCCACAATATTTAACCATTTAATTCCTGTATCTATTTAAGTTGCAATACTGATGTTTTCAGAAATATACAATTAGAATGTGAAAAATTTAAATCTAACTGAATGTGTTGCTTAATGGAGGTCAACTGGCACGCTTGGAGCACATTGCTGAGCAGTTTCTATGACAACGGCATAAATATGGCAATCAAAGAATTGAATGTAAAAGCCCAAGTATAAAGCTCGTCAATCAGCCTTAGACTGGTTATTACATGTTTACAGTCTCTAATCCAACATCTTACTTTTCCAGTTGAAGTAGTTGAAACCAGACTGGAAAGCACTGTTAAGTAATGTGGTCAGTTATTTTTAGATCACTGACTCTTATTGTCAGTGTCCTCATTTGTACATTTGTGTCCCTCACTCTGGTCTGATGTGGATATCATCATTTTTTAGTTTTCTAGGTCAAATCTTCTGCCTCATAATCTCTTTGTCTCCTGCGTCATTTCTCATGGTCTCTTGTCGCCCGTTTCCCTCTTTGTGCAGCGGGAACATAATTTTCTTTCTCTCGAGTCATGTGGCTCTGCAGTCAGTGCAGGCGAAGCTCCAGCTCTGATCGGCACCGATGCAGGAAGTCCTCTGTGCTCTCCATCTCAGTGGCATGATCTTCAGCCGCCTCCTTGCCATTAGCATGTTAGCATAGCCGTGCGCATTCGAAGAGAAATGTATTCTGAGTCAGCCCAACTAACTGCACAGTGTCTCCTCCTCCCTGCAGATCCACGCCCTGATCACGGGACCGTTCGACACGCCATACGAGGGCGGCTTCTTCCTCTTCCTGTTCCGCTGCCCACCGGACTACCCCATCCACCCACCCAGGGTCAAGCTCATCACCACAGGCCACAACACGGTTCGCTTCAATCCCAACTTCTACCGCAGCGGCAAGGTGTGCCTCAGCATTTTGGGGTAAGTCGCGGTCATTGCTTTCATATATGGACTCATTGTCTCATTGGGACTCTGTTAAAGGTGATGAGGCAGGATGACTGTTGTAACCTGTGATTGTGTGTAGGACATGGACAGGTCCAGCGTGGAGTCCAGCTCAGAGTATCTCTTCAGTCCTCATATCCATCCAGTCTCTGATGACAGAGAACCCCTATCACAACGAACCTGGCTTTGAACAGGTGTGTGTGTGTGTGTGTGTGTGTGTGGGTGTGGGTGCATAAATGACCAAATATAGAGTTTATGCACATTCCATTTACATGGGCAAAGGTTTCATTAATGAATTGTTTTTGTCTTTGATTTTTGAGTGTTCATTTTTCACTTTGGACATTTAGAAATGATCAGTATATCAATATTGGCTGCTATCAATTTATTTATTCTGCTCAGTATTTTTTTTTTGATCATTTGGATAAAAAGACAAAACTATCATTGTATAGTTTTGGTCAGTTTTAAAAACAACTTGTATTACCAGTCTTTTGAAGAAACGTGTCCTGGTTATAAATGGACTTGATTATTTAATTACCAAATAAGTTTCATTCATTTCATAAACTATTATAATCAAAAAAATCAATTCATTGTTTGCATCCATGATATACGTAATTTGAATTTACATGTAACGACCCGAACAATTGTCTTGTCGACGCAAGCAGTGTGTCGCAGCTTTGTCAGTCAGCTCATCTTCATGAAAAATAAGATTGAAATGGTCATTGGAGGAAACAGAGATTTAATGATGTGAGAATAGGAGTCGAGTGTGCAGCATGTTTCTCGTGTGTGTCTTTTCAGGAGCACCACCCAGGGGACAGCAAGAACTACAACGAGTGTATCCGCCATGAAACCATGAGGGTGGCAGTTTGTGACATGCTGGAGGGCAAAGTGCCTTGTCCCAAAGCTCTGTGGTGAGACTGATGGACCCATTCACATTCATTCTAAATATCCAACCTGAGTCATCTGATCTCTACACAACAGGGAAGTTAGATTGAAGCACAGACGGTAACACATGAAGACAATCTCTACTGCCTATTGTGACAAACGTTGATTTGCGATCAGATGAATGTACACAAATGTTGATACCAGGTCCAAACAACACTGAACATTTGAGCCATTTGATTCTTCTATAGCTTTCTCTCTACATCTAATGTGATTCTGTTTATATTTGTCTCAATCGTACCATCGTTGTTAAGGTGTCTGAATGGAGTTTTCAGTTCATGTCTATAGATGATATAATATGCTTAATGCATGCATGTCTGATTTTAGGAGCGTGATGGAAAAATCCTTCCTGGAATACTATGACTTCTATGAGGGAGTCTGCAAAGAGCGGCTGCATCTGCAGGGACAGAACATGCAGGTGACTACACCCACTTCTATTTGAACAGATTCTTGCTCTTGTTGTACTTAGAACACAAAACATAATTTGAAGGCTTCTTCTCCATTCCTGCACCACAGGGATGATCTTCTCTCACTGATATGTAAACAAAAGTCAAATCAAATGGACAAATAATCTGATGATTCTGCAGATCCTTCATGAATTAGCATCTTGGCATTAAATCTGTAGATTATTTATTATTACTGGTCATTTCTACAGACTTGTACTTCCTACACATTGAGTCATACAGCAGACACGTACCATGTCTCATTCAAGTTGATGTAGAAAGAATAAATCTATTTTTTGTTGGAAAATCTTCCATGCTATAGTTTCTGGTTACTATAGTTATTGAAAAATCCTAAACACTTGATCTAAATGCTTCATACTGATCTGACCTTCTTTGAATCTCACCTCTGCTGTCCACGCTTGTCCCATGAATCTCACACCTCAGTCAGTCCTCAGATCTGGCTCACTCCCTCTGTTTGCTTCTCCGTCCGCTCTGCCCAGGACCCGTTTGGCGAGAAGCGTGGCCGCTTCAACTACCAGGGCCTCCTGGCGCGTCTCGGCACCACCCACAAACGGATAAGGGAGAAAAGCCTGGCAGAAGGTGACCACAACAACGACGACTCAGACTCAGACACCAGCGCCTCAGAGTCGGACCCTGACAGCCAGGGCAGCTCCCAGCCCTGATCCTCGGGATGCTGCTGGACTCAGAGACAAGATGAGACGGACAAAGGGACCTTTCTTTCTTTTGGTTACAGGGGAGACGCTGAAGAGAACTTCTGCCTGTGTTCCAGGCCGCCCAGACAAAGCAGACTTCTTATATGCAATCCTCCAGCCTTGCTGCCACGATTACTTGATCGCTCCTCTACTCTGGTTCACAGCTCCACCTGGCTGCCCCCCTCTTACGGTCAGCCCTGATTCAGGCGGAGACACTGAACCGGCCTCCACAGCCAAAGTGAGCAGTCATTCTTATGAGGAAAAGAACAGGGTATGGGGGTGTGGCCAGAACTCACTCCCTCCCTCCCTCCATTGCTGCTGTGGACCTGGATGCAGTTGTCAGAGGATTCGGTCGTCAGGCTTCTGGTTCCATGTGCAAGATACATCATTCCCCACCACTCTATTTCTTTTTGCTCCCTTTAAACCACAATGGAGATATCACGAAGCCTCCTGGTTTCCCCCAAACACTCCCCTCATCAGTGCCTGTCCAGATAGCTTGTTCACATTCCTCCGTTTGTTTCCTTTCACCCACACCCCCACATTAATCATCAGACATTCCATAATCAGGGCCACTTTATGTCCGCAATCTGAGCACATAAAGAAATGCTCTTTGTATAATTTGAGATAAATCCTTTTCACACCACATGTGTTGTAGGATCTTGCGATGCTCTTCTAAAGAGTAGCTGTCAGCTTATTTTCAGCATTCACTCAAAGTGCATGACTGTTAGAGATCACCAGCACTTGTCCCTGACTACCTGCTCAGATCATCAGTTCTAGCTCTACACAGACATTTAATGTCCTAACCGCCCCTGTTCATCACACCTGCTCCAGCATATGTCACCGATCACTGCAGGAGATTCAAAAGTATCGTATGCTATAAGCAGAACAGTAAATGTAGTCTTTGAACAGAACAATGTCATTGTTGTGGTGGTGTATTGTTTGGAGTTTGCATGTCCTCCCCGTGTCTGCATGGATTTACTCTGGGTCCAGCGACATCGTCCTACAAGTCATTGGCCCTCTGCTCAGGCCAATGTCAGCTGTGGTATAGATGATAACTGGATGAATGGATGCAGCATTCAACTCAGAAACCTCATCTGTTGAGCCAAGGTGGGGGGTTGACTCATCTTTTAGCTGGTATTTAGTGAGGAACTCTCCTTTTCTGTCAATAAGCATTGGCCATTTTTCTTTGTCTTGGTCTCCTGTCCTCCAAAACCTAACGGCATGTTCCTCCGTGAACTCTCCAAACCAGCCGAGGTCTTTGTGAGTCATGTGCCTTGTCTCCTCACGACAACCTCTCTCAGACTGGACTTCAGCCGGGCTGCAGAGACACAGTGGCAGCTCTGGATCCTTCATGACGATGATTCTTGTGTGTGTATATACGTCTGTTTATCAAATTAGAAGCTGTAAGAATGATTCGTTTTTCATTGAAACCCTCCCTCATAACTGTTTGGTTGGCTTCTCTGATTTCTGGAATGCTCTTGCACGATACAAACCAATCCAGCCTGTTCTTCAGCAGGTAGACTGCAGGAAATAATGAAGGTGAGATGTTTGTGTTCACACCATGTTCTGCTCTGTTTGATTTGGACCTTAGTTGCACCTGTTTAAAGGTGCACACAGAAGTGTCAGACATAATTTCAACAAGTACTAATCAACAAGTAAACAGATTTCTAAGGTTTTTTTCTGTTCCAGAGAATTCATATGTTCAGTATTTTCCAGAATTTCCTTTCAAATGTTCTTCAAAGGCAAAAGTCGGAATTCATGTCTGTTGTCTCATACTTGTTTCAAAGATGCTGTTAATCATGAGACAAATGTTTCAGTGGAATGAAGCTGTTGTGCTACATGTTGATGCTTCACCACCTTCTGTTGCCCCCCCGGTTCTGATGGAGAGAGGAGGGCGCTCTGTCAAAACCCAGTCCCACTGGCAGAGGCTCTGCTGAACGCTCAGATCAGTTACTTGGGCATTTCTGTATCTCTTATTATTTAGAAACATGAGAAGCAGATCCGACTTTCTGAAGTGAGTTCCACTTCCTGTTTGCTTGTGTTGTGTTGTGCTGAAAGCAGGGTTCCCCTGTAGCTCTGGAACAGCTGGATTACTCTGAGGAGTAATCATCTCAAGGTCTTGAACATGTTGAGTATTGTACAGACATTCTGACAAATTGCAGAATAAAATGTTGTCAAGTCCTGATACTCGTGTCTTGTATTGTGGATATAAACACTGAGATGATCATGTTTGATCCTCTTTAGGGGCTTGTGTGACAGTATGACACATGATAGTGGATATCTATACATAACTTAACTGTAAGGTACCATATATCAGATGTAATGACATCTAGTGGTAAGTTTTCTTGTTGTAGCTGAAAACATCTTTTAGTCCTCAGTTATTGTTAAAACCCTAACTGTGCTTACTTTGTCTACTCTGGGCTACTGTAAAACCAAGCTAGTGCGACAGCTTATGAATTCAGATGATTAAACATTCATCAAATATCAAAGTTGTTTTACCTTTATTTACTTAAATCTTATGAACTGGGCCTGCAGGGTTTTAAAAATTCAAAAACCAGTTCCATTACTTTAACTGGGTGCTGGTACAGCTCCCTCCACAAGATGGCGATGTTTGTCACGTCACCAGCAGAGATCCTAATAAGTAATAACATAATAATGTGGAGTTATGGCGCATTCGTGGGGAAAACACAAACATTTGAATGTTATTTCTTCAGACACACAATATGCCAGGGGTTGTAAACCACCTGTCTATGCTAATAATAATAATAATAATAATAATAATAATAATAATAGACTGGCTTACCTTAGTATTTACATATCTAATCAATAATTCTCATTGTTATTGTAATTTTACTTTTGTTTTCCTAAATAAAATTTTCTAAATAGAAATATATATTGCAATCCTTAGTAAAAATCCATTTTCAGGAAAAATGGATTTTTGAATCTAAAAAGTAACAAAGTCACGATGTTCCCATGATGCACCTGTCCTGTCTGTGCAGTGTGCACCTGCTGAACCGCAATCTGTGGCACGCGCATGCAGGTGGCGGTAGTAGTTAGCACTTAGCACTTAGCCGAGAGTTGTGCTCCTCCGTCGGCGAGGAGGAGTCAGGCCAGCGGGTGTTGTTCGCTCCTGCCAGACCACACGCTGCTTCACCTCGGGAGCGTCTCAGGTCAGTTCTCTATCAGTCTTTACTAAAACTCCAATACAAAATGGTGGACGACGAAAAGTGTTAGAAAGTATTTTAGCATTTAACTGTTTGTCCCGTTTGTCTGGTGTTTTGTTTGATTGGTCCGTGACGTGAAAATAAGTTATTCATAAATACATTTAAATCACGAATATAAACGCCCACAATTCTTATTTAGTGGCTTAAAATGTGCAGATAGCATTGCTTAACTAGTTTAATATGATTAGCTAGTTTAAATGAACTTCCGGTGCTGCTCTGATCACCACAGGCCCTACATGTCCACAACCCCCTGCTCTCTACTGCCCCACGTCTTCTTTCATTTCAGTCCTTAATATTTTAATATAATTTCTGTCCAAATGTATAGTTAGAGGATAGTAAGGATTCATTTCATCTATTTGTTTTTAAGTTTCTGTTTCCTGCCTGTATTGTTGACTGGTAGAATCTGGTCAGGGGGTAATTGACTTGTTTTTGATCAGAGTTTTTAATGTAAAATGTAGGAGGGGTTCAGTTTGATGGGGGGTTTGCCACTGTAATAATGACGTTGCTTCACATCATTACAAAAACAAAATTAGTCTCATCTAGAACTGTGTAATTTGACAAAGATGTCATGACTCATTATTGTGAAACTACCTGTGACATGTTTCTAAATACTTGTGATTTTAAGAACTGAACATCCTATGAGTCTTTTGTTTTCCTTTTTTTAAGTACATCTTACCTTCTGTCTTGAAGAGATTTGATCTCTGCTAATCTGAACTCCCCACCAGGTTGTAGTTATATTTCAGTGTCTGTTAACTCAAACTATTCATCAAAGTCCTCCTGAATATTCAAAACACAGTTTGGAATCATTTTCCAAACACTTCCTGAATGAAGCACTTGACCTTCCCATCTCATATGTTAGGATTTAACTTGCCCATAGGCCCTTTTCGTTGTGAACTCTGTAGAAGAACTTACATGTGTCACCAGTAGACAATCGGCCTTGTGCATGTGGTTCTGGCACATTCCTGAAAGGAGGCAGGCAGAGTGATGAGAGAACCAGTCTGTTCAGATCACAACCTTCTCCCACTCGTCACACAGGCAGGAATGTTAAGGTACATCCTGTCCTAGACACATTTTCACTTTAATAACAGATCCAACACTCAGCCATACTGACATACTGTGACCAGAGCTACTGTGGTTGCTGACTATACTGATGTGCTTGGTCCTACCTGTGTTTCATGTGTCTGTTTCCTGCCTGTATTGGTGACCAGTCGAATAATCTTGTCTGTGGTTGATTTTTTAAAAGATTTTTTTGAATGTTAAATGTAGGAGGGGTGAAAATGATACTTCAGATGGGGGTTTTGCCACTGATGGTAATAGTGACAGCACTTCACATCCTGCCAAACAAATTAAGAGTCCCATCTAGAATTGTGTATTTTACTCATTATTTTGGTGATTTTTCCCTTTCAGAATTCTTTCAGCATAATGATTTTTTTTTCATTGTGATTTGGGTCCATTAGGTCGTGGCTTGAAATGCTTGGTCTGCTTTAATGACTTTGTTGCACTTTCAGTTCATTCCTTTCTACTCAATTCCCTCTGCACACTTGAACCCTGTTGTAAACCATTCAAATACATTTCACTGACTGACGTTCCTCTTTGATAGCTTTGTGTGTTTTTTTTTGTCTTAAATAGAATAAAATAAAAATGTTAAACACCTTTTAGCCCATAGGCATGGATCCAGAATGCACTCCTGCATTATCAAAATGGAATCATAGTAATAGTGAATTAGATTTGCCTGGTGGTCACTCTTCTAAGACATTTGCCTTAACTATATTTGCAATGTTGCTGCAGGTTATCTGGGTCAGACAGGTAGATGACAACAACAAGATAATCATCACAACATTTGGTGCCACCATCGAAGAGCACGCAAGAGTAAGTGGAAATAAAAAAATAAAAAAATTATCTAAACTCTCAAAGTCAACATCTTCATTAGCTACTTTCATGTGTCTGGCATCTCTTATTCAAAATGAGATATTTGTCTTCTTTCAGTCTCACATCCATAGTGTATAACGAGTCAAAACTTTGTGAATTAACTGTACATTTCCATGCTGGGCATTTCCAACAAATATATTTTACTTTGGTTCTGTCGGCAAAACTTCTAGAAAATAACCGTAGCATTTCCAGTCTCACTTTCAGCCCTTCTGGAAAAATGTCTGAACTTTGTTAGAGACCTGATAGTACCTTATATAACCTTGACAGCTGGAGGTGTGGATAACACAACCTTATAAGGTAACGCAACCGTATGTTTTACAGAGTGACTCTGTAACTAAGGTATGTCAGCATTAGATGATTGCGTGGTGCAACACAGTTGGCCTTGTCACACAATTTGTAAAATGTCAGTGTCTGATTTCAATAAATGAAAATAGAAATCATCATAATAAGAACAGTGATGGATATATTTCTTAATCATTTAAAATCAATGCCTTGTATTTTTAACAGATGTTCTAGTCAATGAATTTACAGTTTTTGAATTGATTGAATAACAGTGTTTACTGTATTGAAGTAACACCCTGGGCACTTCTGACACTTTTGATATGGTAATTTTTTATTTCTTGATATTGCAATCTGCAGTTAGTAGTAGAATTTAAACTTGAAAAGGTGTCTAATGTGTGAACAGAGCTGGCAGGCCTGTCTGGTAAGGTAGAGAGTTTTGCTCTGGTCTCAGCCCCGCCCAGATACCTGCTGGTTTTGATCTGCACATGTCTAACGAGCACATCCTCAGTCAGGTGTGGCTTCGCTCTCGGTTTAACACAAAGAGAAGGAGCTGCAGGTCTTTAAAAAAAAAAGAGGATACATAAGGAGCTGAAGGAGAATCGAGAGGAATCGTTTTTCCTTTCCTTTGATACGCTTTTTATTCCCTGAAGGCGGTGATTTGTGGAAGCAGCTTGTGGAGATAGCAGACGATCAGAGGTGTGTTGTTGACTTTTCATTTCAAGTTCAGTGTGTTTATGCCCGGCTGTTGGCTCTAATGTTACTACTTCTGTCATTCATGCTCAGGATTAGCCATAAAGATATAATTAAAAAGTATTGATGTCTATACCCCTAGATTTAAAGTTTAAGCACTGTTTATCCATTGACCTAATTCACCTAGAGAGAGTAAATTATTCAATTCAACTTTTCAAAAAAATATTTAATAAGACATGCGACATTTATAGTTTTCAGCAATTTGTTTCACAATGACATAGATACTTGTAAACTAAAAAGGAACTATACATTCCATGAGCAAACATATGACTTGCATTGTATTTCCTAACTTGTGCTGTGCTGTAAAAAATGGACATGATTCATCGATTTGATAAATTAGCTGCATCATTTTGAGGTCGCAGACCGAGCTTGTTTTTAAAGACTGAGCTGAAGAGGCACGTGATCATGTGACAGCTGCCGCCAGTTATCAGCATTGCTTCTATGATCCAGAGATGTTTTTCAAAACCTAACATTGGAATGTAAACTCTAAACTCTGCATGTCACTGACATGGTTTTATCCTTGTTATTCATGCCAGTGTCTCTTTAAATGTTGACTTCGTACTTGCTCACGGAGAGAGGTTGCTTTTATTGTGCTCAAGAAATAAGTGTAATTGTTTCCTTCACATTCAATACATTTAAAAGGGGATATTTTAAAGAGAAGATAAAAAGGTAATATTCATGACAGGATGCAAGATGTACAGAGACATGATGATTACAATATTTGGGCAATAGATTTTTGTGTTTGATTCCCTGCCAAAATATCTTGCACTGCTTCGTCATGTTATGTACTGATCGACACTTGTTTGTTGATTGTGCAACTGTCCGCACGTCTTAATAAGTGATGTATCACTGCATCGTTCTTCTCGTTGACCTCTGCAGGCCCATGTGCTTTGCCATGACATACGTCCTGCTGTGAAGTCCCTTCGATTCCATGCAGCGACTCCCTCACCACGTTACACCCATGGACCCTCAGGTGTGCCCCCTCCCCCCGAACAGCAGCAGCCAATCGATGATCAGCATCGACAGGTCTCCTGCCAGCACATTCAAACCGGGCCACTCCAGGAGCAGCAGCACCGGCTCCTCCAAACATTCCAAACAGGTAAATGATGGTAGAAACAGTATTTTACTGTACCTGGCCCAGTTTAAAATTGTTGTATCTAGCTTCCCATGTCTACATTGTTTCTTGTATGACTTTAAAAAGTATAAACAACCAACTCTCATCTAATCCAAAGTAGTTTTCTTAATCACCAATGTAAAAGCGTCTAGTATAAATCAAGTTTATGTATTTATTTGTTTTTGTAGTATATAGTATTACTTAGATGTTCACTAATGTTTGTCTATACAGGTTGTCTGTGTGCCCAGCTATGATGGGGTAAATGTGATGTATAAATTCTTTGTTGTTCACATTTAAAAAATGAATAGATCATATACAAATAAATACACATTTTTTGAAATGTACTTGTTTTCTTTTGTTATCGGTCTACGTTAGTCCCGTAACTGGGAGGTGATGGACGACTTGCAGCATCTGGACTTGAGTGGAGTTCCTGGCTCCTCCCAGGACCTCAGCATCCCGGGTATCTGTGAAGGCTACTTGATGAAGAGGAGGAAGTACCCGCTGAAAGGCTGGCACAAGGTGAGGACAGCACGAGAACGACTCTCCTCCATTTATACATTTTCACTGTTATCACATGAAATCCTGCCTTCTCTTCTCTTTCAGAGATACTTCCTTTTAGAGCGGGGGATTCTCAAGTACTCCAAACTACAGCAAGATGTAAGTGAACAGAAATACAGGTTTCTCTTGTTCAGTTCATTCGTAAATAAGACGATGAGAAAACATTCCTGATGGTTCCAGATTCAGAGAGGGAAACTCCATGGCTCTTTGGACGTCAGCCTCGCTGTCATGTCCATCAACAAGAAGTCCAAACGCATCGACCTGGATGCTGGAGACAATCTCTACCATCTTAAGGTAGCCTACATTCTACAGATGTGTTTACAAGATGTTCAGGGAGACTAAAAGCAGTCTTTTGTCTGATGATCTAAATGTTTCATCTCTCCCCCGTCAGGCAAAGAGCCATGACATCTTCTACATCTGGCTGACCAAACTGTGCGCCCATCGTGTGTACAGGAAGAACGAGGCCATGAGTGTTCATCATGGCGTCCTTCATGCTCTCTCCATGGGCCAGAGAACGCACCCAGCCATGGCCAACCTCGCCCAGAAACATCAGACAATGGTGAGTCACATTCTTCATGGATCTTATGCAAATGATACATGTTCACTTAGTAATACAGGTTTTAGATGTGTAATTTGACGTCCAAACTTTTTTTACTTGAATGTCAAATGGGAACAGACTTCTTTCTCAAACAATGACAAGTACCGTAATTTCCGGACTATTAAGCGCACCTGAATTTAAGCCGCATCCACTAAATTCAAAATAATTTCTTTTTTTATACATACATAAGCCGCACCTGACAAAAAGCCGCAGGTGTCCATGTTGTAACAAGAGATATTTACATCGATTTTTTTGTGTGCAAACAGTGCCTGTAACATGGCATTAACAGTGCAGTAACACAGCAGTAACGTGGCTGATCACCACGTCAGTGACATCAGTCAGTGATCACCATCTTCACCTTCCTCCTGCGCACTAAAACCACTGAAGTCGTCTTCTTCAGTGTCGGAATTGAACAGCCTCAGAATTTCTTCGTCACACACTTTCTCAGTCTCTTTTTCGTTGTCGATCTCAACATCACTTTCATCTCGAGGCAAATTTGCACTTGAGCTTGTGTTGTCCTCTTCACCGCGCAGCAGTCCAGCCTTTCGAAACCCGTTGGTGATCGTGGATTCTTTTGATACTACTCCACGCTGTCAGGATCCACTGGCAGACTTCAGCAAAAGTTGCTCTTCGCATGCGGCCAGTTTTAGTGAATGATTTCTCGCCGCTCGTCATTCAAGTCTCCTACTGCCACTTTAAATGCACGATTCACACTGATGTCTAGCGGCTTCAAAAACTTCGTTATGCCCCCAGGAATCACAGCTGGAATTGAGTTTGTCCTCTTAATGGCCGCTTTCACTGAATCTGTAATATGGGCTCTCATGCTGTCCAAAACGAGCAATGCTTTTTGTCTGTGAAAAAATCCTCCCAGGCGCTTGGCGTCGCATACTGTCAGCCATTCCTTCATTAGGCTTTCTATCATCCACCCTTTCTTGTTGACTTTCACGGCGATTTCTTTCGGGAGTTTTTCTTTTGGCATCGTCATCCGCTTAAAAATCACCATTGGCGGAAGCTTTTTTCCGGATGCTGTGCAGCTCAGAACACAAGTGAAGTGCGTTCTCTCATGGCCGGTTGTTTTCAGCGTGATGGACAATTCACCTTTCTTGTTAACAGTCCGAGTGAGAGGCAGGTCGAACGTCAAAGGTACTTCATCCATATTTATGATGTCGTCTGGTCCAATGCCTTTCTTCGTGGATTCTCCATGATGAGGGTGTGTGCATGATGCACAAAATAACTGATCTGAAGAATTTAGTGCGCGTGAATTTGATTTACCGGTAATTCGAACTGTTTCATTGGTCCACTGTGACCTGTTCGGTAATTTCATTGGTCCGCTGTGACCAGGCAAAAAAACGTATTGGCGGTATGAAGCTCGCCATAAAAATCTATACATCAGCCGCATCGTCGGATAAACCGCAGGGTTCAAAGCGTGAGAAAAAAATCACGGTTTATAGTCCGGAAATTACGGTAAAATGGACCATATCAGAGGTCAATACATTTATAGATTATTATTGTTTGTTGATTTTAACAGTTGATCACTTTTAAAGAGTGATCATAGCATGCACACCCAAATCAAGTAAACTTCATAACGTAAGCAAAGTGGATATTAGAAATATCAACAAATATATGGAACATTTTCTGTAGAGGGATCATTGGCTTTGAATGAAAAGACTTACCACATTAAAACTCAACAAGCTACCCGAAGCCTCACACGTAAGAATCTGTGATAGCAGTCATTGGTTTTAATTCACTGAAATTGTGATTCTATTTATTCTCCAGCCTCCACTCTATGCCAGTTCAGCCTCAGTGTATCCAACAGAGATGGGAAGCCCCGCCCCTGCCATTGCCTCCCAGGCCGGTGTGACCACAAAGGTGTCAGAATGGCTGCAGCAGACCCACGATATCGACGCAACCACAAACGGTTAGAGCCACCTGAAGTCTTGTTCCTCACAGTGAGGCCGACAAGAAACGGAGGCACATTTCTGCTTGTGATATTTATTTATTTTTTCTATCTCTGACCCTCAGACCTGACTCGGTGTCAGGCAGAGCTCACAGAACTGGCTCAGCTAATCCAGCGTCTCCATTGGCTGGAAGGAGGCCTGCCAATCACTAACACAGACCTGGAGATGAGAATCAGTATGCAGGTTAGGGTTTCAAACTGTGTCACTACACAAATAATGGGGGTTGTGTGTTTTTATTCATCAACTGACTGTTTGTGTTTCAGAATCTCTCGCTTGAGAAACCCAAGAGGAAATCGGGGAAAGTCTTCGGTCACTCCAGGACTTTGTCCCGTGTTGAGGCCATGGGAGGAATGGTAAGATTAAGAGCTTAATGTTGCTGCATGTTTGTGTTCATTCATTAAATGTGTCTATTCTGTCTTCTTCCTGCAGTTCACGTCCAGCCACTTCAGCACCAATTCCAACTCTGGTATGGCAGCATCTGTCCAGTCCATCCCAGACTACGTCTACTCTCAACTGTCCAACCCACAGGTCTCCTCTCCTGAGGCCAAGAAACTTCATCAGGACATTTGCATTGTCGCCCAGAGAGGTACACTTCTCAAATACAATAACATAGATGATTGGGCAGTTCAGAAAAATTGATCTTAGTCACTCATCTGTGACTACTGTTCAAACACAGATGGCTGTTTCCAGATTACTTAGGTTTCAGATTCGGGTCGTCTGTCAAATACAGATACTTTTAAACACGTTGTCTTCTAATTGTAGATATTTGCAACTAAAGTTACAATTGAATTTTAAGGCTACCTGACATAGTGCCATCATCTGGGTTAATAGAGGGGGAATTCAGACCTAACTGGGTTCCAAATATTCACTTGGTTTGCATGGGGTTTGGACATATAGAACAAAAATCTATAAAAAGATCTTGATTTTTTTTCCCATTCATCTTAATATATATATATATATATATATATATATATATATATTTCCTGTCTCCACCCTGTTCAGTTCCACCACATATGGGGAACTCCACCCAGCACTGTTGACACTGCACATGCTAGATGAGTGTCCTGGTTGTTTAAGGGCAATAATGAACTGTGTTTCTTCTTAATTGCTACGAAGTAGAAGCCAAACAAAATAAATTAAAGAAAACAAGTGAAGGTGAATTGATGCAAATTAAAGGTAAAACCGAAAAGAAATGGTAGTATTGATTTTTGGTTCTTCTTTCTCTCCAGTTAATTCTTCCCTTCACTCCATCCATGACGTCTTGTCCTTGGAGAGAGAGCGGCTGAGGCAGGCGTGGACTGGCCCAGATCTGAGACAGAACACTTCCCAACAGCTCGCTACACTATGCAGTACACTGTCAGAGGTAACACACACACTCACTCATGCATGATCTCACACACTCACACACATTCATAAAGACATCAGATCAAAGTTGTAGTCATGTATAGCGATACTATTCAAAACTATCCTTTTAAAATCAAATGCTGGAATCCTATAGTATCAACAAAAATACCGAAATGTAAAGTATAAGTATGGGATGGCCCTGCCCTCTCTGTGTCTGAGGGAGCGTTGCTGTGTGAAACTCATGAGCAGGTTTGGGCTGTTTCATGGGTGGACAGGTACAAGTTAACACTGGTGTGACCTGACGGAACACACCTTCAGTCACTCTCTCCCTCTTTGCACATACTGAAACCACAGACTGTCTATAAAGATGGACGTAGCATCCATGATGTCGCCTGTTGGTTTCAGTGGAGTGGTTTTGTGGCAAATTGTGGGCAGCTCAAATCTTGCCAAATCTGAACTCCTCCTGGTTCCGGGTTCATTCAAAAATGGGCAAAGAGACGGAACACACACAGTCGGCTCCTGGTGCCGTCTCCTCGTCCGCGGTACGTAACAGGTCAGCTCGGGTGTCGGTCAAGAGACCACGCCCCCAAATATGCGCACATTCATATGTCGATAAAATATAAATAAGCGAGTTACAAAACAATTCACCCCCGTACAGTTGTCAAGGTAACACATGTGACTGATTGAGACCAAAAGCGAAGTTAGTATCAGGCTTTAAACATGTTTCATTCACCTCTGAAGTTGGTCATTTTACATGGGAGTCTATGGGGGTTTGCTCTCTTTTGGAGTCAGCCCCCAGTGGATACACTATGAACTGCATGTTTTTTCACTTCCTACTGTGCCTCATCCGTCTGCACCAGAGGTTGCCCCTCGACTGAAACCAAACAGTACATCACTCCCAAAGTGTATCAGTGGAGGAACTTGTCAAACTGACCCGGGTTGCATGAGGTGTCCTCTCCTCTTCTCTCCTCTCCGCTGGCTGCCTCCTCCTCTTTGTCTGTGGCTCTGGATGTAACTAGTGTTGATGTAACTTTGAGCTTTTGTTTTATTGTTTGTTGCCTGGCAGCAGCCGGTCACCCTGCATTCTTACTGTAAGACACACACACGCAATGCTTCAGGATTCATTCCTGTTTGGTTCTCTGCGCTTAAAGGAGAATGTACAGTATGTCATGAACCCTTTACCATAAAAGGAAGGATAACATTCAAATTTGTGAGTGAAATTAATAATTACCAAGAACATAGCTGTGCACTTAATCACACTATCAGACTTGTTTTTGCAAAGCCCATTTTTCCAGTGTGTAAAAGTTGAGTCATTTTTGTCACTTCCAAAAAATTACACAACAATAACAGACTGACATTTTCATGAATTTATAATCCCCTAAATGTATTATTTGACCCTCTACCCTTAAATGGGGATATTAATGTATATTTCCATGAGGAGCGGGTCGTCTCTTTGTGGGCTGCCATGTTTTCACAGTAGTAAAAGAGAACACACTAAACATCTTTAATGACAACTGAAGTCGACCATAGGTTCTCCTGCATGTTTAAAAGGGTGAGGTTATGGATTCACCATGCAACTTCACCAATAGATGTCACCAAACCTTACACACTGCACCTTTAATAGTAGTCCATTTAAATATGTACAAAGTAATGTATTCGTAATGATAACCCAAGTTCAGTTATCACTATAATAATGATCTGCCATAATCAACTGCGTTTAGCAAACATCCGTGATCTATAGATCTAGCACACCACATGATTTAGTGTCTGCCTGACATTATTCTTACTGTCCCCTCTGTGCCTCCTCTTCCCGTGTCCTGCATGGCTGCTCTGTGCATGTGTGTGCGTGTTCGTGCTCATGTGTAGTTTGACATACAGTCACGTCTGACCAAAGTCCACTCGCTTTCCCTGTCCTCTGACTCTTCTGAAGAATCCTTCTGCACTGTGCGTCCAGACCAGGTGTGTACTGCATTGTGCCTCTATATGTGTCAGGCGCCCTGTCGCTTTGTTCACGGCCATTTCATGACCTCATTGTCGGCCATTTGTGTTCTTTCTTTCTGAAGTTGAATTGAAAATGATTGTGGAGGTTTTCGATTCCATAGCAAATGTTATCACAATAGAGCAATCTCTAAACTGGTTTCTCAAGAGAGGAGAGGAAACTGCTATCATCATGATGATGGATATCAATTGTCTCTTAACCCAGGCTTTCTTCTTTATGTTCACATTGAAGGGACTTTTAGCACATCATTTGAGGCTTCCTGTCTTTTTTTCAAATGCAGCAATCAAGTGTCACTTGATATGCAACTGCCAACTATTAAATAAGATAGATGTTGGCAGAAAATTGCTCTTTCTATTAATTCAAATCTTTTTTTTTTTTTTATCCATGTAGGCCTCTTGATTATTTCTAACATAGACGGCTGCATATTCCGAGCCCTGCATTTTAAATTGCATGTATTTGATTCAAACACCAGATCTGAATTTAATTTACGTCTAGTATAGTGGCATCGTAAGAGTTTTTTTTTTCCTGTCATATCCAAGTGAAATTTTGTGGCTTGAATAATAGAAGACGGGTCAGTGAAATATATTTTCCTCTAACTATTCATTCATTGGTTTGTTTTACAGTTGCAAACATTTTTTTAACCAGTTTGCCCCTGACATCTAAACAGATGTACAATATGACATGAAAACATAACTGGTCAGTATGATACAGTATATGGCCAAAACGTGTTTAAATCAGCAGTGGTGGCAGTGTGGAATAATCCTAATTTACCCAGTCATGTCCACAATTTTGGCAGTTGCTTATAAGTTTGCAGATTTTGGACTTTTGATCTGGAACCTGACTTGGAATTAAACCGTCTGTGTGTGTGTGTGTGTGTGATCGTTCTCTCCTATGTCCACTGCACAAAAACAAATGCTCATTGTGAAGTGTTAATCCTCCTCTTCTTTCCCAACAGCGGACGCCGTCGATGGGTCACATTCAGCGGGCACCTTCAGTGGCAGACTCCATGGCAGAGTATTTCGATGCCAGCGAAGTCATCATCTGTGAGAGCTCATCAGAGGCCGAGGCTTCAGACGAGTCGGGCCTGAGTGACATTACCACAACCAGCAACTCTGAGCCGGAGGAGGGACACAGTGAGTTCCCACACCAAGATCAACATTCCATAACTACTCCAACAATTGATGACCAGCATGGCTTTCTCTCTCATCCTGAAGCCACTGCCACCCTGAACTACAGAGCCAGTCTGAGCAACGCTCCTGACGGACCCACCCCCCTGCCCACAGATACAGGTAACGCCCACCTCGATTTGTGCTCATTCACGTTTTCAGTCTAAGCAGCATTTCACTCCTTCACTGGAAATCTACTAAAGCTCCCTCCAGCTCTGAATGTCTCACTGAGGTCATGTCCTTTTTAAAGTTGCAAAAGATCAAATACTCATTGCGAAGTAATACAGATGAGTTCTTTAAAAAGCGGCAATCTTTCTTTACATTCTTCACCTCTAATTCTTCGTTGTCTCCTGGTTGACCCACTCCACCCCTCTTCTCTTCTCCTCTTTCTTTCTTTTTTATTTATTTATATTCTGTTCTGATACAATGTCCATTCATTCACTATTGTTGGTATTTTTTGTTTTATTTTATTTTGTCGTTTTTGTTTGTGTTTGTCTGTTATTTTTGTTTATGTTGTTTAGCTCAAAATAATGGGCACAAAGCAAAGTATAGCCCCTTTTTTAAACATATATATTATTGTCAAGATGTCACTTCTCTGTACTCCTTGAGCCATTCCCTGAATAGAAATATAAGAAAATAAGCATTTCACTGTTTCCTGACATCTGATTGGAATGTTTTGATGGTCCAGGTCGTCGCACCGCCCTCCCAGCTCCAGGAACGGACAACAGCCACATCGGTATCATGACCATCCTGTACAACAACATTGGAAAGGACCTGTCCAGAGTCTCCATGCCTGTCGCTCTGAACGAGCCAGTGTCTCTCCTGCAGAGACTCAGTGAGGAGCTGGAGTACCCAGAGCTCCTGGACATTGCCAACCACATTGATGATCCTTATGAGCGCATGGTGAGTCCGCTTTTCAGTGAGTCCGCATCAGTGAGTCTCATTTGGAGGGTCACGACCCAAAAGTGGGTCGCGGACCTGTTTTCAGTGGGTCGTGAGTGTTTGGGAAAAGAATTTCGAGGGAAAAAATGCTCTGCTTTTGTTTTGAAGGGGATTTTCTTCACTCACCTCTGGAACGATAGGAGTTGAACTCATCTTCAATATGACTTGTAAAATGTATGTTACTAGGTCTATGTGGCAGCGTTCTCCA
The DNA here is from genome assembly GCA_016785325.1 of Chascanopsetta lugubris. Taxonomy (NCBI): domain Eukaryota; kingdom Metazoa; phylum Chordata; class Actinopteri; order Pleuronectiformes; family Bothidae; genus Chascanopsetta; species Chascanopsetta lugubris. The sequence continues at coordinate 31,757 of JAFBJT010090928.1, forward strand.
TCTCTGGCTACGCTTGGGCATCCTGGAGGTATCGCTACAAGCCCTTCAACCCCGTTTTAGGAGAAACGTACGAAAGTCACAGAGAGGACCGAGGCTTCCGTTATGTCAGCGAGCAGGTAAACAGCCGGGGAGAAAGAAGAAACAAACACGACCGCCATTTGGATTCGTCATGATGTAATACTTTTCCATTTGTTTTCAGGTTTGCCATCACCCACCCATCTCTGCCTGTCATGCTGAGTCAGAGAACTTCACCTTCTGGCAAGGTTAGCCCATGCCGACACCTGCTGCATCCACATAGTCTTTATGAACTTTATTCAACTTTGTTTGTTTCTGTCTCTTTTACAGATCAGAGGTGGAAGAACAAGTTTTGGGGGAAGTCGGTGGAGATAAGCTCGAGTGGACAGGTCAACGTTATCCTCCCCAGGTGAGACTCTGCTTCCTTTGGCACCAAACAGCAGATTAAAGTTTACAGTAATTCACTATGACCACACAGAAGATGAATAATAATTGTCCACTATCGTGTGTGTGAAGGTCTGGTGATCACTACGAGTGGAACAAAGCTGTGACGTGTATCCACAATGTGCTGAGTCAGCAGCGCTGGTTGGAGCACTACGGTGAGGTGGTCATCCGAAATACAAAGAGCGACATCTGCTCCTGCAAGATCACCTTCGTCAAGGTAAGGATTATGCCATCTCCCCCCCCAGGCTGTGTCTGCTTATTATGGTCTGTTCCGCTGATCCCGTTCTTTATATGTTCTAGTCTCGATACTGGAACTCGGACAACAGTAAGAACGAGGTGCAAGGCGTGGTTCTGGACCGGGCCGGAGAGGTGGTCCATCGCTTCGGCGGCCTCTGGCATGAAGGCATCTTCTGCGACACCCTCTCCACACCAAAGTGCATCTGGAAGCCCAGTGAGTAGAAACCAGTTGTTAGAAAATTTTAGTTTAATTCATAGATTTTCCTTTTTCCTACCTTAAGTGTAATTCTTAAGTTCCTCCTGCTTGAGTAACATTTAAAAAAAATGTGTGGCTCTCCAGAGGATTCACTGAGTTGCCATAAGTGTAAAAACTATTATAATGACATATTTGTTGGGACAAATCAAACAATGGCTGCCACAGTCTCGATCAGTGGTTCTCAAGTGGTCTGGGTTCGGGACCCACCATCATCCCGTAATGACAAGCCATGAGCTACTCAAATGTATCTCATTAAAAGATGGAGCAGTTTTCAACATGACATAAATACCCAAATCTGATGCATAAAAAAATCCTTGTCATAATAAAAGCACATTATGTTTTTTCAACACTTTTTTTCCTAGTCCAAGGCCCACAACCCGCTGAAAATAGGTATGTGACCCACTTTTGGGTCATGACCCACAAGTTGAGAATCGCTGGTCTAGACACTTAAGTGCTCAACAAGTGTTTGGCTGCCTTCAGTGTTTCGAATCAAACTAAGAGCCTCCCAGTTACCAGTGTTTGGAATACATTGAGAAATACTCGGTGAAAAGATTCTCTCAGCGTTGTCTACAGTTTGAACTGTTGATGTCGTCCCTGTTAAGATGTGCAGCCCGATGACCACGCCCAGTTTTATGGATTCTCACGTTACGCCAGAGAGCTGAACGAACTGACCCCTGAGCTGAAGGCCGTTCTCCCACCAACTGACACTCGCTTCAGACCAGACCAGAGGTATGGACGAGATGTTGCATCTTTTCAACGGACTCAAGAAAATGAATGTTACAAATAATAGAACAGTCAGTCCATTGACAATTCCATGCCTGTTCCTCCTCTCTCTGTCCATCAGGCTGTTAGAGGAGGGGAAGGTTGCAGAGGCAGATAAAAAGAAGGATGAGGTGGAGGAAAAGCAGAGGGAGAGGAGGAAGCAATTGGCCAAGGTGGGGGAGGAGCACGTTCCCAGGTTCTTCAGGTGAGACACTTGGAAAGTAAACAGCCTGTGTTTTGTTGTGATTCCTTCATTGTCTTTCCCTTCTGGCTTAAGTGTTTGTGACTCTAAACTCTTGAATGCAACTTGTAGAGGATTCTCAAAACCTCGCTATGCAGACTTTAATAATAAATCAGAGCCAGAACTCCACTCATGACATACTGTATCAGTGTCTATCTATTTTAACTGTATTAAACAGTTGTTAACTGTTCCATCTATTTTTGTGTTTATTCCCCAATGTTTTTATTTGGGAAAAGGAGGCAATTACAATATGGAGTTACATATGGACATATGGATTCAAAGAATATAGTCTCTATAGCAAATGTAGAAAATATATATAAGCAAATTAGTACAAAAAGAAAAGAAACAGAAGTGAGGGAGGAAAAAATAAACTTATATATAAATAATAGATAAACAAATTATAAACAAATGGCCAATAAAATGTTTTATTTTAAACTAAAATTGAAATAATATTCAAATCAGTGCAAAACCTCAAGTATGAATGCAACCTTCCAAACGAGGTGAGAGAACGTGGACTGAAGAAAAGTGGGTGTTTGACATAAGAGAAATAAATGTGTGGAATTGTTTAAGTTGCAATTAAATGATGGGCTCAAAATATGTATCCTTCTAAATCACCTTCATGTACTGAGTGTGTGGACATTTAAGTACCACTGTACTGAATCATGCTCGGAATGCTAGTTTGAAGTGTCGTCATGTTAGGAATTTGCTTGTCGAGGTACAAACGCTAACAATTGTGCTTTTCCCCTTTTCAGTAAATCAGTGGACGAGGCTAGCAGAGAGGTGTGGCTCTACACCGGGACGTACTGGAAGCTCCGCAAGGAACCAGGGTTCGCCTTCACCGACAATCTGGACCTGTGGTAGAACAAGTCAAACCAACCGGGCACTAAATACAAGAAGAATGAAGCCTCACTTAGTAAACATGACTCATTGTTTTCATGGTAAATGTGTCTGAATAGTGAAGTGGAGACACCAGGGCCTGCTGCTGCATCACTGCACTGGTTTTAAAGAGAGGGGTGTTTGAACGCACACCTGAACCTCTCACTAAGGGGGAGGAGCCGCAAAAGAGCACATGAAGACTGATCAGATCGGGCCAGATGTCTTTGCAGCCTTTTGCCCACCTGCAAGATTTAGAGCAAACAAAAGCATTACAAACCAAATCCACAAGAATAGTTTTCCTTCAGGACTGATGCTTCTTAACAGTGTCTTGTATCATATTTGCGGGAATAATGTTTTTTTTATGAGTTTTAAACTTAATATAAATGTAATTGTATTCTGGCTACTTTTAAAAAAAGAACACATGATGAGTTCAGAAATGGACTCAATGAATCCAGAAGGTAGGGAGGATCACTCTGAGGCCTGCGGTTTGTTGTTGTGTAGGTGAACTGGTGCTGTCCTGCTCTTCTTCCGTCAGTGGGTCTTAATGTGTAAACTCTTGTTGATTTTGTAAAGATACTTTATTCTTAGATATTTACTTGTTGCACATTGCTGATTTCTTAAAGCGTCTGCACGCTGAATTCGTTTTTGATGACAGACAAGGACTCTGTTGATGCAATGAAATATTTTTTATTGATGTTTCAACAATGGGTTTTGATAAGGAAAAGAGAATACTGTTTAATCCCAGTTGGAAATTATTTTTTTGGTTTTGTTTCAAATAAAAGATTCCGTAATCAACACAGTTGCTTGATTCAAATGTAGAAGTAGAAGTTCTTTATCATTGCCTCTGGAAGACAGTTTAGCAGCTCCAGACTAGCAGCAGCATCATAATAAAAATAAAGGAGAACAATATGAAATGTCAAATATAAAAAAAAAGACCTTGTATTTACATACAAACTACATACTTCTACCTCTGTATTTACATACATTTGTACATCATTCATTCTCCACACACACACACACATGCTGGTAAGAAAGAAAATGTCACAGTCCGAGTCCAGTGAATCATTTGTCGGTAGTTCCAGCCCGTGGGTAGAAGCTGTTTTCCGTCTGTTTTGGTTTTAATAGCCCTGAACCTTTTCCCTGAGGGTAAAGGAGCAAACGTATAGTGTCTGGGGTGATTAAGGTCTGAGAGTTTGTACAATTGTAGTTTGTAAAAGAAGTTGTATTGCTTCTATACTGATTCACTATTGAAATTGTAGAATCATTATTGATTTGAATAGAATCTCACAATGAATATTACAATGAGTTTTAGACTTTAATGTTTAATGGAGCTAATTGTTGCATCATTTCATTCATCAACAGTAGATGGCAGTGTTGAATCTAAACACTCTAAATCCCTCAGTCACACCTTCACTCTTAAGTCTGTTTTTTCGACACAAAGTAACTGGTCCGACATTCACTTCAAAATGAAGATAAATGGTCAAAGTAAATATCATTCATGTATCAATCGCTGTGAGACGCTAAAGTATGTGCACAGTTTTTTTATTAACACCTGGACACTTCCGGTTCTACCACAACCTGTGAGATTCCAAGGCTTTTCCTCTATAGCAGGGGTCGGGAACCTTTTTGGCTGAGAGAGCCGTGAACACCACATATTTTTAAATATAATTCCGTGAGCGCCAGCAAAGCTCGCCGAATTCCAGTCACCTTGTTGG
>JAFBJT010090937.1:0-10000 GCA_016785325.1 Chascanopsetta lugubris
TTTAATCACTTGTTTACACGAACTCAATTACCGGCGTTCGTTACGGTACACACGTACGAATCACTGAGGGGGTTAAAGCGTCCGTAAAGGGGGGGAGTGAGTACTGTACTAACCCTCCCGGGCGCTTCCTTCTCCGGATGCAGGCTCTCTCCGGACGCAAAACGACGGCGGACACAGCCGTTTCCCCTGCCCGCTTTCCAACGAAGTTTCTCCCCGAGTCTCTCCCTCCTTCTCCCCGCCAACATCCTCCTCCTTCCCCTCCTCGTTAGACGGCTCTCTGCCCCGCAAGTGAACCCGCTCCGCCGCCCGCTCATCGTCGTCGCGCTCGTCGCTGTCGCTGCCATGGCAGTCGGCGGAGTGGAACACTACGGTAACGTCGCCCTCCGCCGCGGATGGGGCCAGCAGCCGGTGTGGCCGGTTGTTACAGTCGCCCATGGTCGGATGGTGTGGTGGTGGTGGTGGTGGTGGCGGCGGCGGCGCGGCGGCAGCAGCATGCCTCGGAAGAGACTTCTGTCCTCCTTGTGTGGTGCCCTGAGTGAGTGGGAAGACAAGGTTAATGACTAACCTTGGTGGCAGGATACCAACGGTTCCCGTGCGGTGGTTCGTCCACCCACTGGGGGGCAGAGCTGAGCTCGGTATACCTCCGCACAGCAGCCCGAACATGAGCCTATTATGACACAGGGGAGAGGTCTGAGCCAACCACGTCTCACCTCCACCTACTGTTACACTCCATACACAGCTGCACTACTGTACCAGTGTCTATATTTACACATGGTTTAAAAGAGGTGAAGCTACTTTTCTTTATAGAACATGTAGGTCGCAACCATGACCTATAAATAACAATTATGACGGAGGAGTCACATGATCATAACCCCCAGGACAAACTACTGACATTCTATCTATCTATTTTTGTTTTGTTTTATATAAAATGAACTTGACATCTATGGCCTGAAATTATTATTATTATTATTATTATTGTTATTATTATTATTATTATTATTGTTGTTGTTGTTGTTGTTGTTATTATTGTTATTATTAGCAGTAGTAGTAGTCATCACAGTAGTAGTAGTAGTAGTGTTTTTGTTATTATTATTATTATTATTATTATTATTATTATTATCATTATCATTATTATTATTATCTAAACTAAATGTATGTTTTAGTGCATATTTAAATTACATCACCTAATAAATGGACTCATATACCGTATGTGTATGCAGTCAAGATGGCTGTTGTGGCCACTGCAAATAGAACAAAGACAATATTGTAACATTAAATCTTAATTATGTTGCCACAACAGACAACAACATCATAAATCAAACTTTTAAAACATCTCACCGACTGATCTCAGAAGCCCATAGAGAAGGACGAGGGGAGGGTTGACTTCCTTTTGCCTGTCCTCTGCGCTCATGGGACCTTGAGTCATGGCGGTGAGGAGGTTGGCGACACAGTTTGCTGCAGACAGGCCTATGTAGGAGTCAAGGCTCCAGAGGAGATAAGAGTTTAATCTCACCTCCTTGAGGAGAAGAAAGAGAAAAGATGGAGAACAGAGAGGGGAACTGGGGGCTTGTGTCGGCAACGTGACCTTGTGGGTCCACCAAGGTCCGCGGGTCCGCGGGCGATTTCCACACCTTGTGGAGGATCCCCGGGGACTGACTTCAGTGATTGTCCTTTGTCATAGAGAACAAAGGAGCATGTGGTTCGACTAATGGCATTGGCAGAATTCTAAGGTCTTGCACAATGCTGCTTAAGATACTTTCCAATTCCTTACAGATATTCTCCTTTGATCCATTGAACAAGATGTTTGAACTTAAGGATTTTAGACACTCAAACAGAGCAAGACAAGGAAACAGTGGATACTTGAACAACTAGATCTTTGAATTCATATCTTACTCATATCTGCCTGTTGTGACCTTCATCTTATGGTTTCTGGAACTCATTCTCTTTTTGGAATCGTTGCTTAATGGTTAGTGACTCAGACCAGAATATTTCCTCGAAATGTTTTATCAGTCGGGTCAAATGACCATGCAACCGACTTTTCATTGTCCTCGGTATTAGTCAGCTTTGATGGGATTCTACTTTCAAGTGAATGCTTTAATTTCCTGTTACAACACACGCCATTTCATAGCTGTTAGCTTGTCGCATGACTGAATTTTTGGTGCAAAACATATTTCTTGCGAACAGTGCAACCTTTCATTGTTTGAATTACTTCTCGTCAACCGCAGTCAACGCAATGTGAAATTTAGTTTAGCTCATTAAATTACGAGCAATAAAATACCCACAATGCTTCCACAACATTTTAGTATTTATTACATCTGTCCATAAAATACACTGAGCACAAATGAATATCTATCTTCCCCTATAACCTCTAGCCCGACGAGTTTAGACTGACACCGGTGAGACTTACACAGTGTTAGGACGTAGGCGACCGCTGCGTTTATATATACATATACGTATCTACACTACATTCTATGTCTATATGAAAAATAAAAGACTTGAGTGTGGTCCCGTCTACGTGTACAAAAGCCAGGTCATACAAAGTACTTTACACGGTATATAGTAAAAAGGTAAACATCATATTTGGCAAGTAAGTCATTGCGGGTGACTAATAAGAGGAGCGTGTGGAAGCACAGGTAGTAGGTGCTGCACAGTGTTCGGCTTTTGGCTGCGGAGTTAAGATAACAATGGTTTTGTTGGCGAGGGAGAAAAGGGGCAAGGGTGCAGTGAAAGCGAGGGGGCTGGTGGACACAGTGGGATGCTTCTAGTGAGTCATTCATCGGGAATAAACGTTGCCAGTGTCTGTATCCTGCGTTCAGTCTTGTTATTCCCGAGTAGACACAACGGAGACAGGTTTTCCTACCCCACGGTTTCGCAGTGTGTCCTCCATTCTTCGTTTCAGATATGACGGCCAATGATAAAGTAATTAGTGAAGACAAAGTGAGCCTGCTGTTGTATTCACGTTAGAAGAATGAACACGGCTTACGAAATGCATTAAAGGTGCTTTGTGCGACTTGTTTTGCTTAATACCAATAAGAGTTAGAAGGCTGAAGCTAGAATTGCTGGTGCCGTCAGTAGCTAACAGTGCATCTATGACATCCATCCCCCGCCAACCAGCCCAGGACGAGGCAGAAGCCGAGCGTGGTAGCCCCAATATGGTTCCATATGGTTCCATTGCTCCTGGGCTGTTTGTCAGCCTTGGCTCAGGCAGGAGGGACAAGATAGTGCTGAGCTTGACGATAACAGTGCCAGGCAGCTATCTTAAGACTAGCATACTTAGCCCGCCTGTGTGTGGGAAAGGTATATGGACGGCTCCCGACTGGCTTTGTTGTCATGAGGATTTTTTTTTTGTTGTGAGCGCAAGCTACCCAGTTCCCTCACTTTACCCTGAAAATGACCAACTGCACTGCAACTGCTGGATTAGATTTGTTTATGGCCATATGTTTTGGACTGAACACGGGGGGGGGGGGGGGGGGGGGGGAGGGGCCCCCTGAGGTCACCCTGGTTATATTCTACCCTCCTGTTCACAAGAAAGGTTTCCCTGTTAAATTATTGTTACATGATCATCAGCACGAACACGGTCCTAAATCGTATCTATAAGTTCCTACAAGTGAAACAAACACAACACAGGTTTGAACGTTGAACAGTGGAAAAACACAACTCTATGTCAATGTACAGGCCTACAAGGTTGAAAGATAGTCTGTTCGCATAAAGAGAAAGTTCTGAGAAACCGACATCTTCAAACGGAGTATAAGGCATTCCTTATATGGACCACTAGAGTGGTCTATGGGAAAAATGCCTTTTGGGCCGCGTGGGGATTCTTTGTTGCAGTACCGCGAATGACCACTGGAAGAAATGAGCTGCAAGTCTTAGGGCGGGTGCTGTATCCTTTTCGATGAATACGTCCATGGGCAGGGCCTACTCTGACGTACCAGCTTCAGAATGATCCAGCAATTCATGCTGATAGATCCCCTAAAATCTTACCATCAGATAGTTTGAGGTGTAGAACTTAAATTTGCTTGTGGATTCAAATTGGCCAAGTCATTTAAATTAAATCCCGAATAAATGTTTTTGAATTGTAGTTTACTCCACGTGCCCTGATTTGTTGATGTGTTTAATGACTCAGATCGATCATGAGGTGTTCGTATATCTGCGTTTTCCCCTTGAAGCTGGACGCCAGCAGGAAGACCCGGTCGTCGATGGAAACCACCGAAAATGCTCTCGGCGCCTGGATGTTCAGCTCCTGCGCCGGGACAAACTGGCCCCTCTTGCCCTCCCACACATAGACCTGCGTCAGTGAGTAATCGCTACCCAAGATGGCGTACTGCCACTTGCCGATGGTGACGGGCTGGAAGACCATAGAGCCGCGGGAGGGGAACGTCTGCACCTCCTTGAACATGGCGCCATCCCAGCGCATCACCTTGGAGTCTCCGATGAATCTCGTCAGGCAGATGAACAGATCACCTTGGGAAAAGGGCAGAGTTTCAAGAGGCCGTTTACTTTACACGGTCATCCATTTACAACCCAACCCGAAATAATAAAAACAGTTTACGTGACGGCAACATAATTCATAGCTTGTTATCAGCTACTTAGCAAAGTGTTTTTAACAAATGAGCTGTTGCTTTTGCCGTCACGGGAAAAAAAAACACAGAGAACGTTATACAGTGGTGATTTATGGGCAAGGGCTTATAGCAGTGCGGCAGCTTTAAAATGAATAACTACGTGACACGGAGCGACGAGGTACTAAAAGTAATGAATTGCAGCTATGAGAGTGGGTCAGAGACGTTTTTATTCAATTAATCTCATGGAAAAAAAAAAAGATTCTCCGGGTCAGAGTCCATCTTAGCTCTAAATACTGAAACCCGAGACCATGTGTGTTTACATATACTGTTTTTGAAGCTCGCTCGCTCGCTCTCTCTCTCTCTCTCCCCTCTCTCTCTCTCTCTCTCTCTCTCTCTCTCTCTCTCTCTCTCTCTCTCCCTCTCTCTCCCTCCCTCCCTCCCTCTCTCTCCCTCTCTCTCCCTCTCACCTTTGACCTGAAAGTGTTTGACGGAGAAGACGTCCTCCATGTCCGGAATGTCCGTCCTGCGCTCGAACTGCTTCTGGCCCCTGTTCCACTGGTAGACCACGGGCCTCTGGGAGCTGCTGGACAGGATGAGGTGGGGCTTGCCGGAGATCTCCAGGTACTCCACGTCGGTGTCACGGTACCACGGGTGCAGGGACTGGTGGGAGTAGAAGCCGTTGCCGTTCCACTTGTACACTGTTGTGGAGCCGGCCTGAGGAGAGAGAGTGAGGGAACAAGTCAGAGATGTGTAACTACATGCACACGTGTGGGTTTCTAAACATATGCGAGACCATGTGTGAGCATTCGGCAATATTATGGTAATCAGCGGGAGCAGATGCCCAATGTCGGGCTATTGGGGAGAGTATTTGAGAGGAGACTTATTCATACGGAGCAGGTCATAGAACGCGCAGGAACACATTTTTTGGGAGGTAGATCTATTTGACGTGTACTTTGTTCTCACCCGCAAAATGCAAAAGAGGGAATTGTGTGCAGTACTGTAAAGAGCCACCAGGGGGGGGGGGGGGGGGCGCGATTAAGAAGTTGTCGCATAGCTGACATCACTACACGGTCTATGGGGGTGGACACCAGAACCATGAAATCTGAATGGAGAACAAGATCCGACCTTGGAGCTGTCTGCGATGACGAAGAAAGACTCGCCGTCGATGGTGAACGTCTCGATGTCGTTGGGTTTGCGGATCTTCAGGATGTCGATGTCTTGGATCTTGATGAACTTGTTGGCGGAGGCGTCGCGCTTGTAGATGTGCGAGCCCCCAAACAGCTGGGCCACGATGACAAAGAGGTGGCTGTCGATCACCATGGGCTTGCAGACCACGGTGGACGTGCCTGATCGAGGAGACGGGGATCAGTACCTACACAAAACACTTGAAACAAAAATCACACGAGGTGAGTTGGACGCTACTTTGAATCGCGTCATAGGGTCTGAAGGTCATCTCCACGTGGTCCCACTCCAGGAAGTTGCAGGTCCCGGCGAACGGTTGAGGAAACACAACGTACTGCTCTTTGCCGTAAGCGAAGGCCTCCACCGAGATGGACTCGAACTTCAGCGACTGGTAGGAGGCGAACTCTGGAAAAGAGCCACACCACAAAGGTGCCAAAACCTTTGATAAGGAGACAGGGAGGAGGAGGAGGAGGAGGAGGAGGAGGAGGAGGGGGCGTCGTCTGGGGACGGGGCAGCCATTGTCGTTGTACTTCCTGTCTGAGGAACCGGGTCGGACGGCGGAGGACGATACCTGTCGTGATGCAGTCAAACGAGTGCGGCAGCAGGTCGTTGATCGTCTTCCCCTGGTGAACGGGCGGACCGCTGCAGTAGATCTGGTCCAGGGTGGCGTTGGTGTGGTGCATCCACTCCACCAGCCACTTGAGCTTGCAGTCGCATATCAGGTTGTTGCCGCGCAGATCACTTGCAAGGAGGAAGGAGCCACAGGTGGAGTCAGTCAACAGATCTGGGTACTTTCAGCGGCTTTCGTGCTCACGTTACTCGCACTCGCATGAACCCAGTGAAACCACAACAACTACTTCCTTATCTCCACAGTGGCCGTTGACCTTGGTTGTGTGCACTTCACTCACAGCGACACTGCATGGCTCTTGCTGTTTGCATCCACGTGACCACGGCCTCCCACAGCCTGACTTGTTTACCTTTCACCTTGACCACACAACCCGAGCCCTTGATTCTCCATGAGCTTTCTTTCTCCTTTGACCTCTGCTTGTTCTCTATTCCGGCTGGAATCAACGTCCCTCGATAGCAGGGGTGTCAAACATGAGGCCCACGGGCCAGAACCGCTCCACCCGAGGGTCCGATCTGGCCCACGGAATATTCATGGGCGCAGAATTACACAAAAGGATGTCAAACAATGTCCTCTACTCACACTTTGGTCAGAGCGTCCATGCCCTTGAAGACATCTTTGGGCAGCGTCTCCAGATTGTTGTAAGCCAGACTCCTAGACGAGGAAAATACATGCAGTGATTGAATTAGACCGTGGACTGTCTCTCTCTCTCTCTCTCTCTCTCTCTCTCTCTCTCTCTCTCTCTCTCTCCAGACAGCAGATGCTGAGTCATGATACTGGATTATATGATTTGCATTAGTTCTGCTTGAACCCCGTGAGCGAATGATTGTACCAATAAGGAAATGACTAAACGGATCAAGTCGAAACCCGAAAGAACCCCTCGACGCAGACATGTGACAGGTGTTGGAGAGGCTGAGCCAGCCTACAATAATGAGTGGTTAATTAAAACTGATTCATTGATTAATTACGGTGGAGCGATTAAACTGCGAGCATGTAGGGAGGGAATATCCTGTGCCGGAAAGGGGTCACATGTAATTATTAAGACATTTGACCTGTTCATTTAAGCTGTAAAGTGAAATGGATCATCCTCTTCAAGGCGCAGAGTGTACGATTTGGTGACGTCTACTGGTGAAGTTGCGTGTTGCATCCATCACCATCAATTTTTTTGCGAAGTGACAGAAAAAAGACCAAAATCTTGCACGCTGCACCTTTAATACTTATACTCCACTACTCTTCACTGAGCCTGTATATGGTGTTCCCCTCTCCGGTCCCACCCAACAAACACAAGCCCCCTCAGGCACATTTCATATGCGAGCGGAGGCCGGACCAGAGAAAGAGACGTGAATGCGATGAAATGTCAGTGAAATTCATGAATGCTGCATTATTTATCTCACAGGGAGCAAAACATATAAAGAGAGGAGAGGAGAGGAGAGGAGAAGAGAGGAGAGGAGAGGAGAGGAGAGGAGAGGAGAGAAGAGGAGAGGTGAGGAGAGGAGAAGAGAGGAGAGGAGAGGAGAGGAGAAGAGAGGAGAGGCCCTTTGAGTTTGTGGAGGGAGGACGGAGTGGAAGGGGAGGACAGGGTCTGAGCCGGAAACCCTCGCCTGTGCCTTTGAAATAACGGATTTAGGGTGTGAAGCATCCAAGTTGCCTCATATATTCATCTTCTCTTTCGGGTATAAAACTTTGTTTACTTTGCTCGGACACACGGGAGGGTACATCCACCGCTGCAGAACAATAGCTGGTTTATTTTCCCCTTTTTCAGAACAACAACAAGCTATTTTCTGTCAGGGGCACCTGGTGTCAATCTCAGCCATCCATACTTTGTAAGCAGGCATTTCTCAACAGGTAGACGAATGGAAGGGGAAAAACGTGCAGTTCACAGGGTGGCCACTAGAGGCTGGCTCCAAAAGCGAGTCAATCCTCATAGACTCCCAAGTAAAACTTAATTAATAAACATGTTTAAAGCCTGTTTTTTTTTTTTGTCTCAATCAGTCACATTTTTTTCCCGGTGACAACGGTAACTTGCTACTTTCTATTCAACTGAGGTTTGAAATTGTGCGTAATTAAGGGGCGTGGCCTCTTCAGTGACACCTGGGCCAAGCTGGTACGCTGTGTGGATGCTGCGACAGCACCGTGGGCCCCACCCCCAGCTCTGCCTGTGCTCCGCCTCTACGCCCATTTTTGGATGAACCAGGAAGTAGGAGGAGCCGAACAGCCCACTACGAGCCTCACAAGCCCCCTGCAGACACCATCTCAATACGCAGTATAAGATCGTTACAATATAACGGTGATGACAGCACGTGCAACAGTGGTCTGTTTCATTATCCCTCCATCCCTCCATCCATCCCTCCATCCATCCCTCCATCCATCCATCCATCCATCCATCACTCCACCCACAAGAAAGAGTACATCTGCCTCCTTGCTGCACTAACCTGCACACACAGAGTGTTCTGAAGAAACCTGTCTTAGAACCAGAGGCGGATCCTGACTCACTTGGTTTAACGTTACATTGCCGCTGTATATTTAGCCTTGACCTCAGAGGTGGGCCGCATTCTCCACTATCTTTAGTTTTGGCTCCGGCTGCAGCTCAGGAAAGTGAAAGTGTTCACACACAAATACTGGTGAAAAAATGTAAATGGATGTTGTTGTCGTGCACCTGCTCTCTTAGTTGAAATAGCGCCACCGCGAGGTTAAGCAGGTCATGTTTTTCAGCCCTGCGCGTTCGACTGTTTGTTGGTGTTTGGAATACTGAGAATGAGCGGTGAGCCAACTAAGAACTCATTAAATCTCGCATTTAAAAAAAAAAAAGGAATACAATCATAGGCGCAGATCGAAGTGTTTTCTTCAACATTCCAATTTTCTCTCTCTCTCTAATTTTCCCTGGAAATAAATCAACAATCTTGATGAGAAGAATCAGCCTCACTTTGAAGACCAATCTGTGTGAGTGTCGTCCAATCAAAAGTTTGGATATGGTTTCCTAATTGGGCCTCAGGGGAGGTGGCGTGTGATTCCTCTTAAAGGTGCATTGTGCAGGGTTTAGAGACATCTAGTGGTGAGGGTACATCTAAATATCTCAATTTGGAAAACACTTAAAAAAGACAGCCCTAATCTTAATCTCAACCCAAACCATAACGCTAACCCTGACCACATCAACAACATTCCTCGGGGCCCACTTAAGGAAATACAACATCCAGACACACTGTGATCTGCCTCTGGGAAAAACGATCCACAGCTGACACCTTCATGCCTGTAACCTTGTACCTAACCACCACCACCACCGGAGGCAGCGGCAGCAGATTTTGCCGACTCTGCATTTCTGACTCTGACAAAGTGACACAGTGAGAGGAAAGGACAGAGTTTGTGTTGGAACACAATCCACCTTCAACAGAAATCGTTTAAAGGTCCAGTATGTAAAGATTTAGGTGTCGACATTTCCATTTCTCTTGGCAAGAATGATTATGATCATTTGGCCTCAGTGAAAACTAAGTATTGATTAATGCTTTTATTTTAGGGACAAACGAATCACCTTTGGTTACTGTAATGTCTCCTACATGCTTGGAAGTGAGGGGAGAGGTCAGAGCTATCCAGCTGCAGTGTGCAGCGTCACCACTAGATGGCACTAAAACACGCACAC
>JAFBJT010090937.1:18464-28464 GCA_016785325.1 Chascanopsetta lugubris
ACGAGTCGACAAAACCTGAACACACACTCACACACACACACACACACACACACACACACACACACGTTCTCCTGCATGTTCAGGAAGGTGTGGATACAACATGCCACTTCACCTCTAGAGGTCCCCAAATCTTACACACTGCCCTTTTAAATGTGTTAGTCCAAAATAATAAAGTCCTGAGGAAGAGAACTTTGTCCACCTAATAACTCCATAGACATTATAGATATATAGAAACATGAATGTATGTGTATATTTGTATGTGGTCTATAAAGAAGCAGATGGTTGGAGACAAATGACAAACACTGATCATCTATGAAAGTGGTGGTTTGCCGGAGACTGTGGAATTTGATTCCTTTGAACCAGGAGCGTCTCTGACCCGTGAGCTTCAACCACAAGATCACAGGGGGATGAACTGTATTTGGAAAAACACGGCCACACTGTTTCTCTTAATCCCCAGAGATTAAACCTGAGTTGAGCCGGTGACCTTGGAACCACAGACTTTGATTTGTCAACCTTGACCACAACAGAGCTGAGCAGGGCGTCTGACATGCGACATGTGGGATGTGGGTCGTGTGGCACTTTGATTGAAGCTGCTTTCATTTACCTAAGGTGTTATTTTATAAAAAAAAAAAAAAAAAATTAAACTTAACATATGTGTCGGCCATGGCCGTGTGTGTCCCTGTTGGCTTTGGGCTGGTTTCACTGCTGCCATCTGTTAGGTTGATCTCCTGCTCGTCACCTCCTGGTTGCTGTGAAGCTCTGCCTCTGCTGTCGGGCAGCTCAGCCTCTACCTGTGATTGCTGACCGGCTACACCTGCGAGGGAGTCTATAAAAGCCGGGCCTCCTCGGTTCATTCCCTCTCGCTCCGACAGCCAAGACCTGTTTCTGTTGGTTTACTTTGTTTTTTGCACCACATACACACCCACCTGTACACATGGCTTTCATTGCATCCAGCATTTTCATCTCACGCTGATTACCGACTTCACGCCTCATACAACTTTATTGACTTTGTAAACGTTTGCTTCGATTGCAAGTACAATCCTCGTTTAAACCTGAGCTCTGTGTGGCCCTCCCTTCTTTGTTGTGGCCGAAACGAGCAGGCCATAACACATCTGAAAATGATTCATGTGAAGTCCAAATATTTTAGGAAGAAGAAATAACTTTCGTGCTCTTCCAAACTTGTATCATTTGGAATCGAGTGAATTGGTTTATATGTAATATTTACTGCTTGTAGTTGTTTTCCTTTATTCTCTTATGAAATGACAATATGTATTCAATGGTTTTAGTCATGTTTGATGCAGCGCTTTCTTTGTCAACTCATCACCGCATCGAGGGAAAGTCAATAGTGCATGTGAAGGTTCAACAAGAACCTACGGCTGCATTTTACTCCATAGCCATTTTACTGTGCTCAACAATCTAAACATTTCCTAATGTGAGACACATGCCAGGGGACCGTCTGCAAAGTGCAGCACTACAAAATGTGAAAAAAGAAGAAATTATAAGCTGTGTCAAAATCACAATAGACTCCAATTTGTTCCATGAGGTGTCACTGACAGTGTCAGTTTTGAGTCTCACCTTAAAGGTAGAGACAGAATCAGACTCTCAAACTGAGAGAGGGAGCTGGTTCCACGGGAGAGGAGCTTGGTAGCTAAAGGTTCTACCACCTGTTCTGCTTTTATTAATTCTGGGAACAACCAGTAGACCTGAATTTAGAGAGCGGAGTGATCTGTTTGGATGGTAGGGAGTGATAAGTTCTGTAATGTAGGACAGGGCTTGATTATGCAGGGCCTTGTACGTGAGAAGTAGGATTTTAAAATCTATTCTACTTTTTACTGGGAGACGATGTAAGGAAGCCAAGACGGGAGTTATATGATCTTGTCTTCTGGTTCCAGTCAGTATGTGAGCTGCAGTATTCTGGACCAGCTGGAGGCTTTTCAGGGACCTACTGAGACATCCTGACATTAGAGATTTTATAATAATCCAGCCTAGAAGTTATAAAGGCATGGATGAGTTTTCTGGAGTCTTTTTGGGATAGGATATTTCTGTTTTCTTAACGTTGCGCAGGTGGTAGAAAGCTGTTCTAGATGTCTGTTTGATTTATTAGTCAAATGATAAGTCCTGGTCAAATCAAACCCCCAGGTTCCTCACAGTAGAGCAGGGGGCTAAGCTGTTGCCATCGAGGGTTATTGCCTGATTTAAGAGTGGCACACTAAGGTCTTTCAGCCCTAAGACTTTGACCTCAGTTTTTTCTGTGTTAAGAAGTAGAAAGTTCTGGGTCATCCATCTCTGAATGTCTTTAAGTATAGCTGGGTGTCATCTGCATAGCAGTGGAAATTGATGCTTTCTGATAATGTTGCCTAATGGCAGCATGTATAAAGTAAAAAGAATTGGACCGAGTACGGAACCTTGTGGAACTCCATAATTAACTTTAGTGCGTAGGGAGGATTCCTCATTTACAGTAACACATTGAAATCTGTCCAAAATAAAGGATCATTGAGGAGCAGCAGTAGAACTGAAGCTCGGTTGAGCTGATGGTCCAACCCTAATCCTCACTCTGATCCGAACCTGGACCCCGGAGAATAACTGGCATGTGGTGTGTTACCCTCGGCCCTGGTTCAAGGTTATTGATTCATCAAGATAAGTGGCAGGTGTGTGGGGGCGGGGAGAGACAGGAAACACACAGGGGAGGGAAACGATGCACATCACACCCCTGACCTCACTGACATCTATTGCACGTCTGTCCGTCCTGGGAGTGGATTATAATAAATACAATTTGATTGATTAATTGATTGAATGATTGAATGAAGCTCGAGAGCTAAAAATGTGAAAAATGAAACCTTTGCCATCTTCAAAGCAGATGAAGGGTCTGAACATGAAACTGGCCCCAGCAGCATCAGTCCAGGATGCTGCAGTCAGCAGGACCTATGAAGACACAGGAAGTGGTACTTGTGGAGTTTGTATTAAAGGTATTCACCTTAACACCTGACGACAATATCTTTTCCATAATGTACCAATGTTGCTGAGAAATTATAGGATGGCAGAACGTATGCCCCCCCCCCGCCCCCCCTTACCATTTAGTTTAACAAAACCCAGAGCTGTTTCTATGTGTATTCAATCTAGAGAAGGTGGAGGGAGAAGGTCAGAGGTCAGCAATACGTGTAGTCAAATCAAAAAGAATGAGGTTGTGTGTTTATGTGAAGGATCACTGTGTTTAAATCAGACTGATGACACTTAGGCATCCTCCTACTCATACTGTAAAACGACCGAATCATAGTCACATGACCACACACACACACACACACACACACACACACACACACACACACACACACACACACACACACACACACACACACACACACCTCTTGTGCACAAGACTGATGGAAACCATAACATGGAGCAGAGTTCCTCTAGGGGATTGAAGAACGCCACACACTAACACAGCTCCAGTTACCATGAAACCCAAGACTCCTCAAAACTAGAGAGGTCGAGACTCATGCAGTGTGAGGGAGAGAGAGAGAGAGAGAGAGAGAGAGAGAGAGAGAGAGAGAGAGAATTGGAGTGACACCCCACACCAGCCTGCAGAGCTACATCAAATACTTCAATTGCAAATAACTGTCAACATTCACTAAAACCTCCTCATTGCAGCAGATGGACGGGATTTAGACGCCATCCCATAATATCCCATGGAAACCAACATGTCTATGAAATGCATTTATGAGAGTATTAAGTCATTCCTCAACATGATAATTGGCATCTGCAATCTCTCACATTCCATGGACCTTTGAAGCGACATACATCCAAATCAATCCAAATTTCAATTTACTTTTAACAATGTGAGAAAAAAACAGTTTTTAAGTAAATAAGTTGGTTGAGTCTCGTTTATTATATTCAATTTATTCACTTCAAAGCCCCATAAACACAAGATTTCATGATGGGATGGTGCATGAGCTCCAACCGTCTTCAGACAGAGTTTGTGAAGCTTTGAGGAGCCTGTGGATCTTTCTGTGTCGAGTTAGGTTTGGGTTTAGGATTAGGATTAGGGTTAGGATTAGGGTTCGGGTTAGGTTGGCTCTTTGTGGAGCCTGGGCCTCCGTCACAACAGAGTCATGTCAAAAGGTTTTTCGTGGATCTTTCTGTGTCGGAGAGACACAGTTGTCGAGGTTGTTGATGTCGTCTGGCTGCTGTCGATCACATTTTTCACACCACAAAACATCTGAGGCGAGTCTGCTGCTCGGAACACGCCACCCAGGAACATGCTGACAGGCCCTCGTGTGGTGAAAATGAAGCATTGCCATTGTGGCTAAGCTTTTTCTTTATTCGTATGTTAAGTTTTGAGTTTTTTGGTTGTTAGTTTATTCCAAACAGACACAAACAAATAATCACCACTGACAACATATCATATTGATTGACCAGACTGAGGATTGAATATCGAATAATGAGTATCCCCCTAAAGTGTCCTCTTACTTCTGTCTGCAGAGAATGGCTTGCATAAAAAAAAAAAAAAATCAAATTAAAATGTTGCTGTTGGTCGGGTTAGGATAAGTCAGACACTTAGTTTTCTCCATCCCTTTCATCAGGGAGCTGATTTGCAGAGAGAGGAGAGGATGTGTTCATCTTCCCAGAGTGAGGTCAGACTCTGGGAATGTGTGAGAGGAAGATGGAGAGAAGAGAAGAGAAGAGAAGAGAGAGGGAGCAGAAAGAGCCGAGGAGGAGGAGAGAAGTTAATAACAAGTAGATAAAATCTCCTTCAGCCATTAATCAACGTACGAGCCAAGTAGAGGAGGAGGTGTCCTCCTGACTCTGTGTGTGTGTGTGTGTGTGTGTGTGTGTGTGTGTGTTTTAATAGGTGGTCACAGAGGCAGGACAAACACCAGAGGGGGCAACAAAGAGCTAATGAGGCTGCGCTGGAGAACACTGACGGACTCAACGTACACAAACAACAACACAACAAAATGAAGCATTTTCTTATCTTTGTAATGAAGTGACCTCGTTTAACCTCCTCATAAACGCTGGCACAGCTTATGTGAAAACTTAAATACAAATCAATCATTTATCATCAAACTTATTTTCTGTACGCATTAACAAACACTCACTCCTCATGGTGAACTTGTTCGGGTCCTGCTTGAACCCAAACTGTCACACAGTCACTGTTGAGCAGCTCGACTTTGAGTTGTACTATTTCAGCTCATGTTCACCTTTTATCCGGGTGGGTCTCCTCAGATGAACACTCAGAATACATTTTGCACATCTGTCATTTTGTAAAGGGACACTGAGACTTCACGTCCATTTTGTCTGTGCCATGAGAAACACACGGCGACCTCAGTGACCCGCATCCTGTGTGGATACGTCGGCTCCAATAGCTCTTCAGTGCTGATGATGGAGAAGCTGAGTATCTCAAAAGTGAATGAGGTTCTCATGAACTGTCTCGGAAGCTCAATGTTCTGCCGTTTGCGGCATCGACACGTGTAAACACCTCGAACCCACGGGGTGAAACAAATCCCAGACGCCTGACCTTTGACCCCCGGCAGTTTACACCGGGGACCCACCGCTCCTTCATGACACGGACACACTCCTGCTTCAGCTCGCCTGCTGTCGGCTTCATCGCTGTGACACACTCGTGACAGAACCCGGAGCAGACCAGGAAGCTGAGGAGTTGCAGAGCCACTGAACCTAGAGTTCCCTCTAAGGAGCCAGTTTGCCACCCCCCCCCCCCCCCCCCCTGACCTTCATTTTGACCTTCATCCCACCCCCCCACCCCCCCAACTTTCTGGAGTTCCCTAAAATATTAGCATACAGGAACCAAGGGTCAGCCAGTGGATGTTTACAGTCCTTGGGGTGGGAGGGTGAGACGTTCACAGGATACTCTTCACTTTGACCGAAAACACCAAATATATTCTTCTATATGAAAGAGCTCACGTCTAAATAGTATCGGGCACATGTGCACGTGTTTGTTTAACGTTCTGATCAACTCTGTGATTGCACCGTTGGCTTTCATCTTCCCATATTATGGGTTTTTGCAGTATCATGCCTGCGTGAGACGAGCTTTGACCCTGGAACCTTTCGTTCAGGAAGAACTCTTCGGGTTTAAAATGTGTTGAAGAGCGGAATCATTGTCTGTCTCCTTCACCTGTTCTCCCGCAGCCCACCACAGAGACAGGAACGGCACATCAGCTCATACCATGGTATGAGGCTCTTTGACCGGGAGGTTTATCGTTGTCATGTGTTTATTGTTGCTGTGTGTTGCTAAGAGACGGTTACTCCCTCATTTTAGGGGTCACAGATGTAATGCTCCCAATTTAAGTGGGAGAGTATATCCATGTAATTACAATAATCCTCTGCCTCCAAACGGAGCTGAATGGGAATGCGGCGTCATGGTTTTGACAAACAGGAAAGAGGCAGAGAGGAACATGTTGGTGGTGGAGACAGAAAAGGGGAATTATGCCCATTTATGCGGCACACATCGGCTGTGCGGCACGAGACATGTGCGTCCTCATGTGCATCATTTAACTCTCAGCACCAAGAATTCAAGAATTCAGTGTGTAGTACAAACCATTCACACACACACAACTGCTGCTTCTGTAGTCAGACAATACAAACGATACAAACATCACTTGCACTTCCTGCCTTTTATTTTGAAGTAGTAACTCTCCTCTGGTTTCAGGTCACTCTCTGTCTTTTATTTTGAAGACGTAACTCTCCCCTGGTTTCATGTCACTTGTCCTTCCTGCCTCTTGTGTTTCCCGCCTGCGTGATTGTTAGCCCCGCCCCAATGTGGTCCACCTGCGTGATTGTTAGCCCCGCCCTAATGTGGTCCACCTGCGTGATTGTTAGCCCCGCCCTAATGTGGTCCACCTGTGTGATTGTTAGCCCCGCCCTAATGTGGTCCACCTGCGTGATTGTTAGCCCCGCCCCAATGTGCCACCACATGTGTATCATTTAACTTTCAGCACCAAGAATTCAAGAATTCAGTGCACAGTACAAAACATTCACACACACAACTGCTGCTTCTGCAGTCAACCAATACAAACAATACAAACATCACTTGCACTTCCTGCCTTTTATTTTGAAGTAGTGACTCTCCAAATCTTAAAGTATCAATAATGAAGTCACATCAAGCCTCCTGTCTGACTCTTGTCAAAAAAGCGAGTCAATATATCCGTTTTTTTTTTTTCTAGATTGCTGAGTTCAGTCAAATTACAAATATGAATAATCTACATCTGTATCCGTGTCCTCTTTGGGGAGACCTGAGACCTTTAACCCCGGAGAACTCACTGCGCCTCACATCAGGTCTGACGTCAATAATGTGTCAGTGGGCAACATCAACAGCACCATAACGCTTAGTGACAGAGTTACCATGGTAACCTGCCTCATTCTCCATCAGGAGAAGCTTCCTCACGTCACTCTCCCACCAGAGTTGGGGCACACGCACTGAACGGATCACCTCACCTTTCAGCCTCTAAATCCTCTGAAATAGGACAATGGGACCTGACGGAGTCTTGTTGTGGCTCCATAGTTTCCGCCACACGAGGAGCAAAGGTGTGACCGCAGGTCGGAGCAGGAGATCTGAGCAGAGCTGTGTCTGTGAGCAATGACCCTCCTCCTTTCAGAGAACCTCTAAAAAGACGTGCATCACTCACTCGTTGAACCAAGGAGGGAAAAAAGGGAACGTCTGACAATGGCACCGAAAGGAGCAGCGAGCAATTAATTGATAAACGTCAGCACGTGATGTCCCGTCAGATAGCCTGGACGTAACTGCAGGAGAGTTCAGTGAAGCGTGAATCAAAGACTGAAGAATGCCATAAGAGATAGTTAGGGAAATGCCATTAACCTACTGGAGCCCTCAGCTGATAGTAGAGGGCAGGAGAGGGAATTTTAAATTACAGCGAGCCCTGGAGATTATTCCAAACTACGTCAGTCTGAACATGAAAGACTGAAAACCCAGTTTGATTTCCACCGACACTAACTCAGGAAGTCACTTTAGGCGGACTTTGAATCCGAAAACCACCATTAGGGGTGTGTTTAATGGGTTAGGGTTAGGATTAGGGTTAGGATTAGGGTTAGGATTAGGGTTAGGATTACCATAATGGCACATGTGCTGATTTATAATCATATCAAAATGTATGTTTGTATTGGAAATATTGGGCATGTGTCAGCATGGCAACATGTTTCCATCAGAGCGTTGGAGTCAGTCTCTTGCGAAAGGGACTGACGATACATCTGAGGGTGGACTTCATTCTTTAAGCAGTGCACAACAAATCAACACACAACACTCCATTTGTACAGGAAGTTAGTCGTTATACACACACACACACACACACACACACACATAAACTCCTCCTCTTGCCGCATAGATTCCAGAGGTTTTGATGAATCTCAGCCGTCAGGGGGAAGTTCCTGTGTTTGGGTCCTGGCAGGCAGGTTGCCCATTCCACATCTGGAAGCTCTAGCCCCACCATCTACACACACACACACACACACACACACACACACACACACACATACACACACACACACACACACGCAGACGTGCGCCCAACACACAAATCAAGCCTAACCCTCTCGCAGCATCATACACCCTCTACCTTTGTCTTGTCCTCTGTAACTGATTATTATCTGAAGAGTCTTTGGACATTGATTTAAGAATCTCTTTGTTTCCACTCATCTGCTCCTGAAACACACTCTGTTAAACTGCACTTGACCTGTGTATTCCAAGATCAAACTGACAATTCCTTCCACACAGTGGATGGACCATTAAAGAATGAGACAGAGAATGAATGTGCTGTTTGGGTTTGTGACTGCATTACAGAGCCAGCTGAGATTTATGATTTCGATCACAGATTTAGAGTCAGAGTCATGAACACATCTTCTTTGTGGAGCTTCCAGTCACAATAACAAACAGTTTGTCTCTCAAACAGTCCTCAAATATTCAATCAGCTGGATCATATTATCACTAGCTCATATCAGTTCCCTGAATGTGTCCAATTTAACTCATCATGACCCATGAATGATTCAATGGGAATTGTAAAAAAAAAAAAAAAAAGACAATTCCTGATGAACTCAAAGTGAAAAAAACAATCCTGGAGCCTGCTGATATGAGTCCAAAGAAGAAATGTCACGGACATTTTCATTTCAGAGTTTGCAAACTCATCTCTACATTTGTCTTTGCAAGGTCGTTAAGTAAATTGCACACAGTTGAACAAACATTCACTCTGGAGGCATGAAATAAAAAGAGGCATAACGTGTGACACCATTTACACAAAGATGAGCAAATGTAAGAATGAACAAAAATAAATATCTGTTCCTCCAAAGTAAATATCAACATCAGGAATATGGATCATACGATTAAAAGACTGTTTGAAGAGTTTCTGCTGTTTCCGTTTGGTTCATCTCTAAAGACCCCCTCGCAAATCATAAATATAAATATGTATATTTGTTTATCAAAGTTAGTAAGTTGAGGTTCGAGGTATTTGCTTGCAGTTAATCTCATTATCAACTAAATCTATTTCTACATGGATATGAGAAATAATAATTCTGCTCCTCTTTGTGTCATGTGTCTTTGTGTTAAATCTCGTATCTTTGTCCGAACACAGTTTGATCCTGTGAGTTCTTGAAGTCGCAGCTCAGACAATAACTGTCCATGAAAACATTGACCTCGGTTCAATCCATCGCAGCGTGAACACAGAGTCGTCTCATAGCTGCATTTCAACACCACACTATGTTTATAGACTGGACCTATAAGGAGTTAGTTTGTCTGAAGTGAATGTACACTGTGTGTGTGTGTGTGTGTGTGTGTGTGTGCGCACGCGCGTGTGTGTGAGAGAGAGAGAGAGAGAGTCTGTGAGTCACGCGCAGGCTGAGACTCCTCAATTCTTCAGGAATGAAAGATTCACTGATGAGGACCAACATGCACAGAAAGATTAGCTCATATTGTTACCGAAACACTCATCACTGTAACAAAGTATATATTTTTAACACATTCAAAACACAATGTTTTCTT
>JAFBJT010090937.1:31111-41458 GCA_016785325.1 Chascanopsetta lugubris
TTTTTTTTTCAACTTTAAAGGTGCAGTGTGTCTGATTTGGTGACATCTGCAGGTGAAGTTACACGTTGTATCCATCACTTCACCCTTCCCATCCAAGCATGAAGGAGAACCTGTGGTTGCCATTCAAGCTCAAAAGATGCTTAGTTTGTCCAATCTGGGCTATTGTAAAACATAAATACAAAGTCATCATTTTGGTAATAGAAAATGTATAAAAATATCTGTATATAATTATATCTCGACAGATTGAAGTGACAAAAATTGACTGGAATCTTCCGCACTGCAACTTTAAAATACAATATCATTTTTGCAGTGTTTAGAATCAGCACTGTGTGTGCAATCAGCTCCACTGCTCTTCAACAACATATAATGCCATGCATATGCACACAGTGTATAATGCATGATGCTATTCCCCCGGCCTGTTTGTGTTGCCCACGGTCGAGAGGAGCTGTGAGCCATTGGCCCACAAGTACGTCTTGTTTTCTTGCTGATGACATTAAGTCGAGTAAATATTTTATAACAGACAGCCAATTTCATGTGAGGTGGTGAGCAGGGGATTCAAACAAAAATAATAATTTTTACAAAACTTATTTTGAGGGCACGAAAGTGAGGTTACAAAAATGTGGTCTTTTGTGAATCCCTATTTTACATATAGAGCTTTTTCCAGCGTACGTTTCATTTAAATGTGATTCACTTGGCGTCAAGTGAAAGCAGCTTTACAGGGTCATTCATATGAGTTTTTTCACTGATACCAAAGGAAATGTTAAATTGATTACATAGGCACAGAACTGACTTTTGAAAAGAGTGATGGCACAGTTTAATGATTTGGTTCTTTTTTACTAGTTTCTTTATAAGCTCCCTGGAACATACAATTGTATTCAGATGTACGTTCTGAAAAAAAAAGTTTAAATCTGATTTAACCTTAACTTGACACTGTTAATGAAATCAGTTTAAACATCATTCACAAACTTGAGACCTATTGAACGTGATTTCATTTACACAGTGTCGACTAATGGCCCAAAGGTCCCAAAAATCAGAGGTTCAATTCCAATCTGAACCCCAAATTTCTCCATATACTGTATGTCCCCTTCAATCATGTGGCCTCACCACCTGCGGGAAAGATCCAATGGGGTCAGGTGCGATGCTACTTTAAGAGCAGTGACAGCTGCTTCCCCCACAAAAAGGAAATATGTAGAAGATTACAGACTTAGTTTTATCCCTCTGCAGAGGGGAATGTGTAGCATTCTGCCATATATTATGTGATAGCATAGGGCACCACGAGAGGCTTCATAGCTTTTATGTATCCGCCCAACGGAAAGAGGTAAAAATGAGTCAGAGGCAGAATGAAGAGGGACTGTGAAGTCGTACAATTGGAAAGTTCCAAAGCTAAAAGAAATAAACGAGCGAGCGAGAGAGAACCAAAAGTACAGTTGAGCAAACATGCGGGTCGTTTGGGTTAGTGGTCAGAGAGGGTTACCCACGGACGGATGGGCAGATGAAGCGATGGATGGATGGATGGATGGATGGATGGATGGAGAGCAGGCTGGTTCCAGCAGCAGCCACAGAACCAGCCGTCGAGCCAGGCTGGGGAGGGAGCGGGGCCAAGCCCAGGAGCAGCAGCCTGGCCCTGGGTCAGCCGGCTCCAAACTCCCTCACTGATCTCTACCCAATTAGCATGGAGTTCCATCTGGTGCCTGGAGTAGCACACAAACATGCAGACACGCAGCAATGCTCACACACACACACACGCACACACACCCATGCACAGCGCTTCCATTACCCATAACAATTGCTCAGTGACAAGATAAGTGATAGCCTCATCCAGCCTCCTGCCAATTACAGCCTAATGTGAAAGAGACTGATTCACTATCGCTCTCACACTGTTTCGAGGTTATGCGTATGTGTGTGCGTGTGTGTGTGTGTGTGTGTGTGTGTGTGTGTGTGTGTGCGTGTGCTTGTGCGTGTGTGTGTGTGTGTGACTCGTAAGAGAGCTTTCTCGCGCCGGTACTCGGTTGAAAACATCTGTAGCCGGGGCCCAGACAGAAGGCTGCTCCTTTCCACACTGGCTGCAGGCGACGCTGCCGTTCTCTCTCTCTCCCCTGTCTCTTTGTCCCCCTCTTTCCTCCCCTTATACCTCCCAATCTCCCCAGCAATCAATATTTTACAATACACCCCTTGCTGAGAGACAAGGATGGAGTGTCCGTGGAGGAGGCGGAAAAAAGGAAGTCGAGAAAGTTTGAGGGAGGAGAGAACATCACCTGTGTTGGTCTCTAGTTCTCCCTCTGCTGCTGCTGAGGCGAACTCATGAGGTCAGGCTTTGACGTTTACACCCAGAAAATCCGATAGAGAGGAAGCATAGTGTTTAACTGGAGCTCATTCCATCACACCCGGTCTGTTTTTTCATCCCAGGACTGTTTGCTAAACAGATCAGAGAATAGATACATATTTGTTATGTTTACATATAACCACTATTCCTTCACTTGATATCATGTAGAGTAGAGACTGATGACTCAGGAGGCAGTGCAATGTGAATCAAAACGCTGTCAGGCAGCAAATGATCTAGAAAAGGTCAAACTAGGGGGTAAAAATAATTGTAGAGATGAACTAAAACGGCTCCATTTTAAGACTAACGCTGGTTACAGGGGACCCAGGGGCACAGGGAGCTGGGAGCACACATGATGAATACACCAGGAGGCAGGGATAATAGGACACAGGTGGGAAACATCAGGGCTGACAAACAGAAGCTGGAATCATACGAGGGCAGGAAGTGGGGAGAGTCGACCTGACCCATCCCATAATTAAACAGGAGGAGAGATGTGTCCCTGGAGGCTTAATGAGTAAAAGACCTTGCTACAAAATCAGAAATTAAAAATACTTTCAGTGCTGTGACCGACACACAATATTCATATTCACTCAATATTATTGATTAATATTCATAATTCTAAAACATTTCCAAACACCCATCAAAACTCCTTTACACCTTTATTTTGAAGGTGTCTTTGAGTACCATGAAAACCACTATACAAATAGTGCTGCTGCTGCTGCTGAGAGTTGTTGTTATTGTAGTTTATATGTTTCTTCTTATTTATTTAATTCATTATTATTATTATCATCATCATCATCCTTCCTGCTCATGCATCCACCTCCCACGCTGTTGTTTGCTGGTTCAAGCCCGGTCAATACAACATATCTTACCTTATATGGTAAGAGATCTGTGCACCCACCTGCATGCTTTCACGGGTCAACCTTGTCTGACTCTTCAGATTTGATAGATTTGTTAAAATGTTGTCATTGAGAGGGAATGCTCTTCATTGTAACCCTCATGGTTTAACCTGCCCACGTGTATCATCACACAGTCTGTGATCACTGTTCTACCACCAGAGTGTGAGAGCACGACACGAAGCAGAAGGATCAGCTCGATGAATATTCAGCCCGTTTCTCCCACAGTTCGAAAGCTGCAGCTGCAAATTACAAACTTTCACAAGTGTAGTCTTCTAAATGTATGACCGGCTACAAAATCTCAAGTAGAAGTTTATACAACCAATCTATAGCTTTTGCAAAGAAATCCCTCTCGATATGAGGACATTTGTGTTATGAGTTTGGCAGATGCTCCCGGCAGTAACTCAGCCAACGGGAATGTAAACAAGCAGGAGCCACTTCCTGGCTGCGAAACAGAACGAGCTGTATATCACCACCACAAGCACTCCAGCTTTTCTCATCATTTAACTTTTGTGTTCTCTCTCATCTTTCTCCGCTTGTCAGATGTAGAGAACTTTGCCAATGACAACTTTTCTCAAGCCTTGAAACCCTATTCTCTCAACTCCTGTTAGATACAGGAATGAGTCGACACTTTGTGGGATGTAAACCAAAACAAAATCAAACGAATGTGCAGAGTTGCCTGAAGGCTTATTATTTATTTATTTTATAAAGGTTAGGGGAAACGACTTTAACGTTACAGTCCACATAATTGCCCATAAGGCCTCCTGATGTGTCAAAACTCTTGGATATTGCAGGTTCAACGTTTGCAGAGTTGTTCGTTTTAGGCATCATGACATTTGAATATATGTGAGCAACATAAACACTTTCTAAAGTGGGTGGCCTCGAGTCACCAGTAACAGCACTTGAGAGAGAAAATGAAAAACTGAGCTCTCAATCTATACATGAAATGAAACCCTCAGTCTTACATTCAGAGACACCCCCCTTCATCTCAGATTGACATTTTCATGAATATTCAGTCACCTAAATGTATTATTGTTCTTTTACTACACATGAATCAGTCAATTCCTGTATGAGGAGTGGGTCCTCTTCATGGGGGCCACCATGTTTTTACTGTAGCCCAGAGTGGACATGCTAAACATCTTTTGAGTTCTGTTTTAATGACAGCTGTAGTCTACCACAGGTTCTCCTGCAGGCTCAGAAGGGTGAGGGTGAGGTGATGGATACAACATGCAACTTCACCTCTAGATGTCACCAAATCTTACACACTGCACCTTTAAGTGTGTGTAGCTACTGAAGTTGTTGAAAAAGGATTGTAGTTGTCATGATGGGCCTTTGTGAGCATGTTGTGATCTTATAGAATTAGAAACAGATCTGGTCAGTTCCTTTGTTTATATCATTATGTCGCTGACGCCCTGTAGAAGATTAAAAGGTGAATACATTAGAACAAAATGAGCTTTATTTTTCAGGTGATTCATCCAAACATTGTGGTATACTTTCGCTATTTGAAAGCATTTGTGTGCACAAACATAGCAAGGACGTTGCTATGGACCCCAGTGTTGCTTGTTCAAATTGTTAAACCTTACAACAGCTCAGTGCATCTATATACTCATTGTTTGAGTCATGTTTTTTAGACTTATTTAAAAGTGTGAACTGACATGTGGAGAAGTTTGTTGTGTAATACGGGAGGACAGTGAAACATTCTGAAGGTGAGAGACGAGAGAAAGTCGATCTCACACAAAGTGGAAAGTACAACAATGTGAAATAATAAAAAGAGAAACTATACTGCAGTTGGAGGACAACAGCGGCAGATGAGGACGGAATCATCATTGCGAAGAGAAACACAATAAACCTCAATAGGGCATCACAATTTTCTTTTCAAAATAAAACATTGATTAGTGAAATAAGATATGTAAGCAACTGAAAACTAGCACCTCTCAAGAGTACAAATCTATAGGTCTGCAAATAATTTACAGAAACACAGATTATGCTCCGCCTCCCACCTCCATAATCACACTTGCGCCCTCGCCTGTCAATAACCTGCACTGTAAGTAATTAATGTCTGTCACACATCTTTCAGCTCTCAGACTATATTTACGATGCTATAGGCTGCAGGCTGAAATCACAATCACACAATGTTGGGTGCTATGTTGTTACATTTCATGATTGTGATACATAATAGTTTTCATTATAAAGAGATTGATACTGTGTCTCTACTTCAGGACCTTTGTAGAAATTAGATAAAGCCAAAATATCATTTTACGACCATCATGAGCTGAAGAGTCTCCACTCCTCTGTCCGGGTGAGGGTTCAGACAGCTAACACAAATTAACACAGTACACATCCTATCAACATTCACCACACAGTAAAAAAACAACGAAAAAAGAAACATCAATATGATCATTCCAGGATCATCTTAGTGAACTTTGGGCTTCGGCTCAGAGGGGAACATGAACTGACCCAGACTTCGATATACGCATGTCTGATATACGTGTACATATGGGACAGCATCACAAGTGAAGAATACATCAGGTTGGTGATGTGAGCTGTACATACATGATGCATTTACAGCACGGAAATCGCACACGACTAAATAGTAAGTGCTTAAATGAAAGCATACCCCAGTCCTTTCTGTTGCTGTATAAACAAATACAGACGTGAACTCTAGGACGTAAAAGCTATAATTCTAAACTTGTCAAATGTCCTCAGTTTACAAAACCACACACAAAAAAACGAAATAACTTCACTGCACCAATGGCTTTGAAAGGACCAGAGTACGGTTACCATCTGCTCCTGGAGAGTCTTCTGCTGCAGCTGTGTATACAAACCATATTGTGGAAATGCACTTCTGAAAGCATAATTAACAAACTTCTGGGCTATTCTCAGTCCCCATAACTCCTCCCTGTCATGCATTAGATATGAGCCCGCTGACAGTGTGTACCTGGGGGGGGTTAGAAGTGAATGTCCCACCTTGTTTTATTAAGGTCAACTGCTGACATTTTGAATTCAGGTTTGTAAAGCTGAGCTCATGAGAGAATCATGACATGTTGAGGCAACACGGGGCCAGACGCCGAGCGTCTCAATAATTCATGCAGCTTGAGGTTGATTAATTGAGAAGGCCTGCTCCCATTGGTACTGAGGGAACATGGATGGATGGATGGATGGATGCATGGATGGATGGATGGATGCATGGATGGATGGATGGAGGGAAGAGAAGAGCGCATCTGTGTACAATAACAATGTGGCTGCACGCCTCTCGTTATATCAGTGCAGTGCATCTTTCAATAACCTCTGTGTTGACGACTGTAACATGGAAGTTCAAGTGTTGAATGGCAGTGAAGTGGTGAAGGGCCTCGGTCTCCAGACATATGTTGCCTCTGCCGGCTTCACAACTGTATATCATCTCTCTCTCTCTCTTTCTCTCTCTCTCTCTCTCTCTCTCTCTCTCTCTCTCTCTCTCTCTCTCTCTCTCTCTCTCTCTCTCTCTCTCTCTCTCTCCCTTTCTGCTCCTCTAGCATCATGAAGTGTTGAAATGTCTCCCCCCATATTTGAACCCACATACCTTTCCAACATGCAGCACTGAGCAAAGTAATAGAGAACACAAAGTCATTTGAGCTAATTCATTTTTTTTTTTTAGTTTGATACAAATCTGTGGTGGTGCATGTTCTCGGCATTCCAGCCTTCATAACCCCCACCCACCCACTCATGCCTGGTGTGCATTACGGAGATAAATATGCCCTGCCGATGGTTGCAAAAGCAATATGACCCCAATGCAATGGTGCAGTCGCATATACATATTACATAGGTTGCTGTGAGCCTCAGTGTGTGTATGTGTGTTAGCGGTGGGGCACGACTTTAGCCTTTTTTCCCCTCCGGGGCTTCTGTGTTTGCATGTATGTTATTATCTTGGTTGTTATCCAGTTTTTTAAGTGTCCTGTTTGTGTGTTTAAGCCTGTAAACCCCGTATCCTGATCTCAGTACTCCGGATTAGTCCTTATCCGGGGTCATAACCACAAATGAAGCACAGGCGCTTCTTCAACTGGGTCTCGTTCCGTTGTTTCTGCAGAAAATCCCTCTTTATCCAATGCCAGCGAGCCCCACCATGACAGTCCCATCCCTCCAATCGCAGCTGCTTATCTTCATCCACTGCTCCCTGGTGCACCGGGCCAAGTGGAGGACGTGTGTAATATATGCAGTGCAATGTTGGTATTTAATGAGGCAACCCCTCCAGAGATGGCATGTATGATACAGATGTCCCTATATCAGCAGTGATCTGGCCAAGTCTGTCACCAACAGGGCCATTTGTTATTATACCATATATCCAACCTGGATGTATAAACAGACATACATTACAGCATACACAATTTGCCATATTGTTAGATTTGTATGTACATTAATTGTTGATTTCATCTATAAAGTATTTTGAGATGCATTATTATGTATATTATTATGCATATGTAGTTTATTTATACATATTACATATACGTTTTGATATGTAACACATTTTGTCAATATGTGCATTATACATACATAAACATAATGACTCTGCATACATGTCAAAATATGAAATGTTCACGTTTTTTAATAGTTCACATTTTTAACAGGCCTCATAAATATTTAATTGATGCATAATATATGTTTTTCATCTGTCGCTATGTGTCATGTATGGAAAATCTATATGTAAGTATATTACTTTAGCTTAAGGATAAACCCGCTGACAGCCAAAGCGCTGGCTTTTTCAGTAGCCTCCATTGATGTATCAAAAATATGCACGGGGTTGTACATGTAGTCACATTAAATATAATCATCCTATAATCATGCTCTTTTGAGCTTTATGCAATTATTTAGCATATTTTAACAGAAATAGGAATAACCAGATGTCCTTCGGTATTTTTCAGTTTTTCCATTGGTTGGATTTGATATCTGTCTCAGCCACGTCCTGTATTTAAATATCATTTGGCAAAAGTGATTTTGCAGGATCGTGTTGTGCAGGATACAAGTGTGCATCTAACCTGTACATATGCACTGGGTCCTTTTGAGCGCCATGTTCCAATTTGATATAAAATTCTCATTCTAGAGGAATCAAAGCAATAATCCAGGTGTTTATACACAAATGCAAACATCAGTAGGTTTATTACGTATTCAATTTCTGCAAATAGAAATGCATTTATAAACACATCTCATCACCACTTACAGCTTAATGCTGGATCTTGCTGCAGCAGCACCTTGGGATAGGAGCTGGGGATTGAACTGCAGGCCTTTCGTTTGACCGTGGGCCATAGACATATGGCCCGTGGGCCAGAACAAGCCCGCCAGAGGGTCCAATCCGGCCCATGGGATGATTTTGCATAGTGTTGAAATGACTGAAAGGATGTTGAAATGCTAAGTTTATTGATCTGCAATCACTATGTCAGGACAATAGAGAGAGCCTGTGCAGTTTGGAATATGGTGAGTTGGAGTTGGAGAGAAGAAGAGGAGGAGTAAGGCGTGCATCTCTGGTTTGATGTGAGAGGCTGATGTAGCAGCGATATGCTATGATTTTACTGGTCCAGCCCACTTAGATTTAAATTGGGCTGCATGTGGCTCCCGAACTGAAATGAGTTTGACACCTCAGGTTTAGCGGGTGACCCACAGTGTCCCCGTCTTAGTGGACAAAAGCGACACTGTGATTGTCTACACGACTCTGGCAGGTCTGCCCAAACCCTGTCTGTCCTCCCCCTCCCTGACAGGGCGTGATAACAAAGTGGACAAGGTGTCAGCGCAGGTCACGACTGACGCCAACATAACCAGAAGTCCCCGGTGCACCAGCTTCTGGTCTAATGAAGAGACGTGCAGACAGATACCAGGTCAAGGATTTAGCCCAAATTCCACAGATCGGCTTGAGCCTTTATGTCGGACACGTCCGACCCACGCTGACTCCAAAAGGGCGTCTCGAATGCTAAGTATGACAGGTCGTATCGCGTGTCCAAAGCTCTGCTGGCTGCGGAATCTTTAAATAACTGACTGACACTTGAGAATTTCTCTCCCCATGCACACAAGCAACACCCAGCGCTGTGCATACATAGGAATGCCTGCAAACATCGTATTCATAGTTTTTATTAATAAACACGGTCAGTTTCCATTTGGAAATGGAACAGCAGAGACCTCCAGACACCCTCGCCCTGTCCCTGGTGACTAATTAGCAAACTTAGCCAACTTTACAAGTGGTGTTTTTTTAGAAAAGCAAGAAACTACTCGTATTTAACTGTCCCATCGTTCTATTTTTAATTTCTGCAATTAATCAAAGAGCAACACATTAAAGCGTGAGGATTTAAGGAGATTGACAAATTGGAGTCATCTGGTAGGGCCACATATTAATTCTCCCAATGTATTTTATTGATTTATTTAATTTTTGCATTGCATCAACAACTGCTTATTTGTAGCAGGGTGAATAACACCATCTGTCCTTAGACCCTCAGTAATGTAGATCAATGAGTCCATTTGAGGTCAAAAGTCACAATCATCCAAAACCTTCTGTCCCCTTCAGTCTATTTTCTCTGAGTATGTCGCTTCACTTTTCATTTTGAGTTATTTATTTGTTTCAGTTTAGTATCCTGTAAATTCAACAAATCATCGACATGCCTACAAGCTTGTGGCTGATCCTGTGGCTGGAATCTCATGCTGGGCTCTATCGTCATTGTGTCCTGATTTGGCATCATGAAAACTCTCACTTGGACATTTGTGCACTCATGCCAAGCCACTCTGGAGAATGTCAGGAGATTGTGTGGAGTTCAGGATCTGAAAGCAGCTTTATGTTCCTGCAAGGCCTCTGTAGTTTTCAAGACACTTTTATTTATTAATGACTATCGGAACGTGGAGAGGATTCCAACAAACATGTCAGAAAACCTGCCAGCCCCACCTTCACATTGTCAGGTGATGTTGTCCAGCAAAGTTGGTTTTGGAATGGATGCTTTTGCCTCTTTTCCCTTGCTTGGTGTTTATGGCTGTGCACATAGCATGGCACTCCAAAAACGCTGAGTCACACCTCTGCTCTTCACTCCCAGGCTTTGAGATGGATCTTCACTTCCGAACCATAAATTCAGATTACCTGGCACATGCATAGTCAATACATCACTTCCACTTATGGCTCTTGCA
>JAFBJT010090937.1:42523-60431 GCA_016785325.1 Chascanopsetta lugubris
GGAGAGAGAGAGAGATGGGTAAATGGATAGGTGGGATTATATGCACACATGAGGCAGGGATTAAAGGTGCAACGTGTAGTTTAGAGAAATATAATGATGTTAAAAACTAGGACGATTTGTCCATTCTGGGCTGCTGTGAAAACATGGTGGTGCTCCTGACGTAATCAGCACTGCACCTTTAACATGCACATGATTGACTCGTTATTTTGCTGTGATCGCAAAAATATTGGAAATTAAATGTTTCTAATGATTTAAAGGGGCAGTGTGTAGGATTCTAGATCACCCATTAGAAGATTACAAATAAATGAATAAAATGTTGATTTAAAAAAGGGAAATTGTCTTACGAATAAAAGTTTAAAAAGCAAAAAAAGTGGGGGAAAAAAAAGTTTACCGCTCTTGTCTGTGCTCTCACCCAGGTGGCGAGAACGGCTTCAACATCCCGCGGGTGATGGCGTGCCCCGAGGTGGGTCGTTACCTCAGGCTGACGGAGGCGGAGCTTAGCCGGGTGGACGTGGCGTCGCTGCGGGAGCCGGCGCGCCGCCTGCTGTGCGACTCCTACATGTGTCTGTACCACAGCCCCGAGCTCAGCCTGTACAAGTGACTCCGCCCATCGCTCATTGTTTTGTTTACACTCTGCAGGAAGTCACGTGCCTTTATTCAAATGAAAGCAAAAAATAACCTGTAAATAGTTTTACTCCGATGGTTTGAAGACTTTGACTGTGCCAAACGAACAACCTGCCAGTAATTTATTATTATTATTATTATTATATCAGAGAACGCTCCGAGTCCACGTCCTGAAAAAAGCTGCTGATGAGTTCACCTGTGCCTTTATCTCTCTCTCTCTCTCTCTCTCTCTCTCTCTCTCTCTCTCTCTGTAGAACCACTGTGCCTGTAACCTTAAAGAAAACACTTTGCACTGGTTTGTTTACGCGTCAGTTTGTGTATGTAAATAAAAAGGGCCTTAAACGTTTGTGTCTACAAACAGCTGCATCGACGATAGGATGATGTCACCGCTAATAAAAGATCTGATTCTCTTCCAAGCTCTTTGATTTAAGTCTATTTTTCACAAATATTATTAGTAAATGAGTATAAATGAATAGTAAATCCTGGAATATTCAGTGAATTAAAATATACTTGTAAATTGCAAACAATCATTTTTATCCCAATCATGAAATTAATTAGACTATATTATAAGTTTTCTTATTTTATTATTATTATTATTATTATTATTATTATTATTATTACTATTATTATAACTTCAACTACTATGAATTAATTACTACGGTTATTGTATTCATGTCTTTGTCCATGCCTCAATCGTCCTACAAGTATGAATGGGTCAAGGAAGCGTTTACTCATCCTGACCACTAGGAGGCGACCGCGCCGCAGTCACTACGTCATCATTCCTGGCCGCGGAAGCAGAGAGAGCGACGGAGGAGGGGGTCGACTCGTTCCTCTAAACAACGACACTTTTCTCTTCTTTTCTGATCAAACAGCGTTAAAGGAGGTGACAGCGGCGGCGTGGATGCGTCTATAAGGTAAATAAGATACGTAACGATGCGTCGTGACGTAAAGTTGACGTAAAGTGAGCCAGCGCGTCGATGTAATGCTTTCTGAAAACGTCGTGGTGCGTCGAAATGTTCCGGTTTTCGTGTTTGATATCGTTGACAACGACAGCTGTGCTAATGAATCGTTTAGTTTAGGCCAAGTTGCTTGAATATAAGATCATATTTATTATAATATTTATTTGATACACAATAATAAACATTTGTTTGAATTTAAGTAAATATACCTGACGAATCAGCGTTTATTTATCCAGTTTTAAGAAATGCAACACAATAATAATGATATCAGGGTTTATTCAAACATGGAGGAAATGACAGCGATAAATATGGAATCAGGTCATTAAAGGTGCAGTGTGTACGATTTATGTGAAATTATTCCCATATGTCTGGCCTTAAATGAAAGTAAATTGAAATATTTATGAGTTTATATGAATACCAGGAGCAGGCGTAATCAAAAGGGTATTTTCCCCTTTTGATGTTTTGAATCAGATCAAAGGATCAAAGGCGCTGACGTCCAAGAGCCTGGACAGGAAGTTCTTTCACCAGTACATTTTCACTTTAAAGGGTTGTTTGGAGTTGGAGAGAATAACAGATTTAGCAGGTGCTAGTTTCTCCACAGTGAAACTAACAAAGTTTTTAATTTATTCATTTTTCACAATAAAATACAGAAATAAAAAATCAAAACAAATCAAAACATAAGCTACACGACATGGAAGCTTCTGTGTGGTTCCATCCTCTGTAGGTGTGGTCTGTCTCTGAGGTCCAGCAGTGTCGATCAGTTGCCATGGCGTCTCCAGGGGGACAAGGAGGAGGAGGAGGGGGCGGAGCTCTGTCCACGAGAGGAGGCAGCGCCGCCCGGAGGATGAAGTGGGCGCTGGAGCTGAGCTTAGGGAACACCAGGTGAGACGGCAAGAGAGGATGTCGGTCGCCCATTAGAGACTGGTGTGAGGTGCATCATGGGTAAATTAATCTCTCCGCGTCGTGTGCGCGCCGCAGGAGCCGCGGCGACCGGCAGGGCGGGCAGGGGGACGTGGTCTACCCCATCGGGTACTCGGAGAAACCCGTCCCGGACACCAGCATCCAGGAGACCGACAAGAACCTGGTGGAGAAGGTGAGGAAGAGGGATGAGGGAAAAACATGGCCGCTGCCGCAGAGAGGGCCCTAACTCCGCCCACTTCCTGGTTCATCCAAAAACGGGCAAAGAGGCGGAGCACGGGTAGGGGTGGGGCGGGGGGGCGTGGGCGTGGCTGCTGTCGGAGCATCCGCACAAGGTCGGCCCAGGTGTCACTGGAGAGGCCACGCCCCCTTAATTGTGCACAAGCTCCACAGGGTGAAACGCACAATCTCAAACCTGGATAGAGTGAAGATAAGCCACGCCCCCTTACTGTTGTCATGGGGAAACGTTTGTTTGTACCAGACTTTAAACGTGTTTCATTCACCTCTCATGTTGAGCATTTTAACATGGGGGTCTGTGGGGGGGGGGGGGGGGGGGCCGCCTCTCAAGTGGCCAAAGTGTGAACTGCAAGTGTCTCCACCTCTCAATGAAAAATAATACATTTAAATGATCGTAAATTCATGACAATCACCGTGTTTCATTGGTTTGCGACGATTTTAGAAAATGACCCAAATCGTACACACTGCACCTTTTAAACCACTCTCTCTCTCTCTCTCTCTCTCTCTCTCTCTCTCTCTCTCCCCCCCCCCCCCCCCCCCCCCCCCCCCCCCGTGTGACGCAGCGCTGCTGGGATGTGGCTCTGGGCCCCCTGAAGCAGATCCCCATGAACCTGTTCATCATGTACATGTCGGGCAACACCATCTCCATCTTCCCCATCATGATGGTCTGCATGATGGCGTGGAGGCCCATCCAGGCGCTCATGTCCATGTCTGCCAGTGAGGACGCGGGATTTCACCCTTTCACCATCGATTCAAATGTGTAATGTCGATAATATTTCGTTGATGGATGATGAACGATCAATTCTGCGCTCTGCTCCCAGCCTTCAAGCTGTTGGAGAGCTCCAGTCAGCAGTGGCTGCAGGGCCTCGTCTACCTGATCGGGAACCTCCTGGGCTCCGCCTTGGCCATTTACAAGTGTCAGTCCATGGGGCTGCTCCCCACGCACTCGTCTGATTGGCTGGCCTTCATAGAACCGCCTCAGGTAAAGTTCACCCTCATTCTCACCAGGTAAAAAGTGCAACATAGGTATTTTTATCATGTCGTCGTGTTCCCTGTCGCCTGGCACGAACCATGGACGGTATTGCTGATGTTCACCTTTTGACCAGTAGAGGGCAGAAGAGCCTGGTTATATCCTGACGCAAAGTTTGTGATACTCGAGTCTGTTGTTTGTAGTGAAAGTCTTGGAATAATTGTAAATAGCAACATTATTTTCCTTTTTCTTTAAATTCAGAAGTTATTTAAATATATTATACTTTTTTTAAAGTTGAGCAATAAACGCAAGAAGAAATCAAAGATGATGATATTATGTATTAAATATATGAGTAAGATATTAGTTACTTTTTCGAGACATTCGGCCTGAAAAAAGAATGCAGACTTTTAATGAAATATAAAATTTCATTTGTGACATTTCATAGCAAACTATGTAAGTTGTTCTGATTTGCATCAATCAATCAACTCCTTATTTCACAATACGTTTGGATCAGGTCTCAGAGAGAGATCAATTCACGAGGAATAAAGTTGTGTAATCAGACAATTTGAATGAAATAACGAGACCAAGGCGTCAGGAGTTAGTGGTGGTCAGCGCCGACACCGGTGCCGATGTTGCAGCGCAGGTCGTGTGACCTCTGACCCGTGTTGTGGTCCACAGCGGCTGGAGATCATGGGCGGAGGGATGGTGCTGTGAAGAGGAGGCCACCTGCTGGTGAAGGAGTGAAGTGTTTCCAGAGGTTTATGAAACTTTATCAAACGCAGCAGGACACGGTCACACTTCATCTCCAGATTATTGATCAGCCTCTCTCGCTCAACAGATTTATATACACCTAAAGATCAACCCCCCCCCCACACACACACACACACACATTTCAGTGCTTCATTTTCGGACGCATGTTAACAACATTAACTTTAGCCTGTGTAACTTTAAAGCTGTGTTTAATTTATACTGAAT
Source organism: Chascanopsetta lugubris (assembly GCA_016785325.1). NCBI lineage: Eukaryota > Metazoa > Chordata > Actinopteri > Pleuronectiformes > Bothidae > Chascanopsetta > Chascanopsetta lugubris. The sequence continues at coordinate 47,207 of JAFBJT010090937.1, forward strand.
GTCCTATGAAATAAAAAAAAAACTTTATTGTCCCATTTAAAATGTCTGTACTTGTCTTTTAACTTTTAGCTGTTTATTAATGAAGATGGACTCCGCGGAGTGTTTATGGGGCTAGAAGTGGGCGGGGCTCGATGCCTAACCCCTCCCACTTCCGGGTTTGTCCACAAGAGGGGGTGCACAGGGAGAGCCCGGGTGTCACTCAAGAGGCCACGCCCCTTAATTATGCACAACTTCCAACCTGGAATAGGAGCAAAATAAGCGAGTCAGAAAAAAGCTCCACCCCCTCCGACGGTTGTCACGGTAACACATGTGACTGACTGAGACCAAAAGTGCGCCAAGTGGCCAACCTGTGAACTGCAACTGTCTACTTCAGAATTCCACTGTGAACTCTGACCCCTGGTGGTTGAATGTGGAAACACACTGGCGACATGTTCACGTTCAAGGTGACCTGCTCTGAAGTTTCACCGTTTCATTGAACTGACGAAAGTTTGGGCTGTTGGCTGAACGTTTGTCATGTTAATGACCGGGGGCGAGTCACGGTGGGTGTGGCCATAGGGGAACTTGAAGTGAAGCCTATTAAAGGTGCAGTGCGCAGGGTTTGGAGACATTAAATGGAGATACCTTTACTCTGGAGGATGAATGGTTTCAGACCGTTTAGTTTGTTTATTCTGGGCGAATGGAAAAACATGGCGGCCTCCAAAGAGAGGAGCTACTCCTGAAGCAAAAACAATTCGGCTGTTTTTACACTCCTGAAAAATATAATTATAATTATTTTACATTCAGTTTCTGCCTTTAAAAAAACACCTGTACACACTGGACCTTTAACCCCATTGGCCCAAAATGCTGAATGATTTATTTCTCCTAAATGATTGAAGGAGTTTCAAAATCACTTCCATCTCAGACTGAAGTCTTTGACCTATGTTGATGGACAGTGAATATTAAAGGTGCATTACACCTGTTTTATGTATAGAATTCACACACACACACACACACTCACACACGCGCACGTAGAGTGAGGGTGTGTTGAGGTGCGTTTTGGTATCAGCGGCAGAAACACCCTACACACACACACACACACACACACACACACACACACACACACACACACTAAGAGCTGTCAGGTGTGGCAGAGGACAAACTTGAGAGTCTAGTCGCACCACGTTTGCACAACTTGGCCGGCCATGAATGAACGCTAGTATTTCAAGTGCGGTGACAAACATCCCATAATTTCACTCATGGCGTGTAGATCCAAGACAAAGGTTGGGCGTGAAATACTGAACGGATGATGTCATCCGTGGGGTTTCCACTGTGGTTTGTTATGTTTGACTTTTTGTTTTATTAGATACATGTCAGCTTTGTTTACATGTCCGTTCTCCTCCATGTTCCTTTCAGGTGCTCTGATCTCTCCCGCGGTTTCCTTTGATCTGTTGTGTTTACTATGTTTGTTATGTTTGTACTATAGGTTTGTTTTCTACTTGTCTGTGAACTGTTGAGCCCAGTGTTTGTATACCAACATAGGAAGGAAGGAGGGAAGGAAGGAAGGAAGGAAGGATGGATGGAGGGAGAGAAAAAAGAAGTACGTAAGGAAGGAGTGAATAAGGACAAAAGGAAGGAAAAGAATAAGTAACTAAGTATGAAACGAATAAGTAACTAAGTATGTAAGGAGTGGGTAGGGAAAGAAAGAAGCGTGCAAGGAAGGAGTGAGTAAGGAAAGAAGAAAGGAAGGAGGGAAGGAAAGACGGGGGAGGGGCAGAGGGAGGAAGTAAGGAATGAGTCAATAAGTTGTATTTGATACTTCCGTTACTTTTCACATTTGAACATTTCAATGACTACTACTCATCCTCTCGCTGTAGTTTCGGTTTGGTGGCACTAAACGTCCTCCATATCCTCCCTCTCCTCTTTCCGGTTCCAGGGACCGGTTAGACTCGCCTGGTTCCTGTGGGCCGAGAGGAGCGGAGCGGGGGTGGGCGTGGCTATGTGCTCAGCAGAGGGGGGCGGGGCCAGGTGAGGAGAGACGGAGCGAGAGTACAAGTTGAGGATGAGCTCGTGCCGCAGCTGTTCAGTGTCTCTCACCATGTGGAGGAACCTCGACCTCCACTCGACTTTTACCTTCTTTTAACTTCTCCGGGTTTTCACAGTAAAAGCGTTTCCGGTTCGCCTTTTAAATTACGTTGTTCCAGAAAACCGAAGCACCCTCCAGAGCCGCTTTTCTTCCTCCGCGGTTCTGGAACTTTTTCTTTTTTTTTTCCTTCTTTCCCCTCCTCACATACAAACCGAAGACGACGACGACGCCGCTGACGACGACGACGTGTAACTTTTCGCGTGTTGACGTCTTTTTATTTTTATTTTTAGCCAAACTCGACAGACTGCTTTACGTGCTCGTCGTCATGGAGGAGCCCGAATGTCACCCAGCAACCAGCGAGTATCCACATCCCTTTATTTACGAGGTGAAGCTGACCACAGCTCAGAGGATCAGGGTAAACACACCACACTGTTGTTTTCAACACCAACACATGTTACGTTCACGTCCACGGCGTTAATTTCCTCTCGTTCGTTTGTTGTTGACAAGTTTGCCAACTGTTCATCAACTTAGTTGACCCTAGCTGTTATCGTCAATCAGTATCAGATACAGGTCTGTCGACAGTTATCGTGATAAAGGAGCTATATGATGTAAAAATACGTTTAAAAACAACATTGTGCAAAGTTCTGGTTTGATTATTGTGTTAAAACGCCTCATTTTTTATTTGTGTTATAATTTTTGGACCAATTTTTTGATGGTCAATATCACGATAAATATCGCGATACGTCACTATCACGATAAATATCGCAATACGTCACTATCACGATAAAAGTATCGCAATATGTCACTATCACGATCAATATAATCTACTCTAATGTTTCAAGGTGAATTCTTCAGTTTCGAACATTACATAAAAATATTTTAGACTTTTAAAAAACATTCCCGTTGCTCGTCAATAAGAATTATTATGATTCAAATCGCATTTAAATTTGATTAAAACACCTTTAATGCTACGATTGACTTGTCAGTTATTATTGATAGATTTATTTTCAAAATATTTTGTTACTGGTTCAAAAACATGGCGGCCCCCATAGTGAGGATCCGCTCCTCATGTAAATACACATTAAAGGGCTCATTTAAGGGAAATGGAGAAAAAAACAAAACATAAAGGCGATTCTTCTAAATTCATGAAAATGTCAGCATGTCATTGTTTTGTAATATTTTAAGTGTCGACAAAAATGGCCGAAACCTTACACACTGCACCTTTAAGATTTATTTTCACACAGTATTGGATTATGGACGTAAACAACATTTGCAATCAATAGGAATTTGAATGTCATCCCTACTTTAAAAGATGACATTAGGCTGTGAAACGAAACACTTCCAGATCAATACATTCACATTGCCAAATATTGCACCAATCGCCATGTTCTCCCTCGGAGGATTGATTTTCAAAAGAGCACATTTTTTGGTTTTTGTATTAAAAAGACCTGTTGTTGTTGTTGTTGTTGTTGACATGCCCTCGTGGCACCTCTCCGTTTGCAGACCAACGTGTGTTTCCCTCATAAATGGATCCAGTGTTTTTCACATTATGTCCAAATGTATCTAGATCACATTGATTTAAGGCCTGTAAAACATTACCCAGACATATTATGTCATTTGTGAAGTCACATGGGTTCATGGGGCGTGTCTACAAATGTTCATACTCAAACAGCCAACCAGGCCATTATCCCCTTTTTTTTTTCTTTTCACAGAGGCCTTAAAACCTTTTATTTATTCCAACTTTTCAAGCCCTTTTTGTTTTTTTCGCGGGGGTTCACTTCAGGACGAGATCCAGAGTGAAATCTGCTTCATGTATGACTCAAAGTAACACGCCTGTTCCTCACAGGCCGTGACGCTATAAACAAACAAACCCCCGGACACTCCCATCTCTGTTTGGCAGCAGGCCACGCCTTCATGTGGCTTCGTGTCGCCTGTTTTTCTGCGTTGATAAAGTTGGAGGACCTTTATCTTGAAGGTGTTCTTTATTTTTTATTTTTTAAGGGCGGGTCAACGCAGGTGAAAATCCTCTCCTCAGACTGCCTCGAGTTTCCTCCCGGCAGCTCAGGAACTTTTCGAAATCACTTGCAGATGTAAATGGACGGCTGCAGGACTCACTTTTTTTAAAGGTGCAGTGTGTAAGGGGTCATCCACGCGGCCCCTTTAACACCTGAGCACGCTGTCGTTTGAGTTTGAGGTGGCTCTGTGTTTGTCTTCAGTGGAGCCAAACAGCTGATCAAACAGCTGTAGGATGAGATGTAGATGTGTAGATACCAGACAGGCTGGGCAGAGTCGACAGCCTCAAGGGAAACAGATGCTTCCCTCTGTGTTAAAGGTGCAGTGTGTGAGATTGAAGTCATTTCTAAAAAAAAAACAAAAAACTACAAATCAATGACATCCTGACGTTTTCATGAATTCTCTAAGCGTCTAAATATCAGTTTTCTTCCCCCGTGAACCTCAGACGAGCCCTTTAATGTGTATTTACGCGAGGAGCGGGTCCTCTCTACGGGGGCGGCCATGTTTTTGCAGTCGTAGAAGTGGATGCACTGAGTTTTAATGGCGACGGAAGTCGACCACAGGTTCTCCTGCGTGTTCAGGAGGGCGAGGTGATGGACGCGACGCGCAGCTTCACCACTAGGTGTCACCAAATCGTACACACTGCACCTTTGTTAAGGGCACCATCGGCGCAGTCGCGGTACTGGATGTGGGGAGGAAATATATATATATATATATATATATATATATAAATAAAAATAATAATAATCCTAATCATAAATATTGATCAGCATCACGTGTCTCCTCAGGGCATCATCCTGGGCTCCGTCCTGTTCCCCGTGCGCCTCACGCTGGCGGCCGCGTGCTTCCTCCTCATGTGGCCGCTGGCTCGGCTGCGTCTGGCCGGCCTGTCGGAGGAGGAGCGGGCCCGGCCCGTCACCGGGTGGCGCCGCTGGGCCCTCCACTCCGTCATCCTCTGGCTGAGCCGCGCCACCTTCCTCTTCCTGGGCTTCCACCGGGTGAAGGTGAAAGGCCGGCGGGCCGACCTGACGGAGGCGCCGGTGCTGGTGGTGGCGCCGCACAGCGGCTACCTGGACATGGTGGTGTTTTGCCCCGCCCAGCTCGCCACGGTGGTGTCGCGCTCGGAGAACACCGGCCTGCCCGTGGTCGGAGGTGAGTGTCTGGGCTGCCGTGGGGCTCGGAAGCCCCGCCTCCTCCATGTTAAGGGGTGGTACAGGAAGTCATGTCGGATCAAGAGGGACTTTTGTTTTTTATAATGTTATTCTATATAAACGACACTTTTGATTGACAGCCTTGACTCCGCCCACAGGGGCCTGATATATATATATATATATATATATTTTTTTTTTTTCCATTGAACCTTTTCACGACACGAAGCCGAAAACGTCACATCTCTGTTTATAATCCTGCATTGTCTGACCCATAGAGGGCGCACTAGTGTCTCCTTCCTGATGATCGAATACACATTTCGATAAACGACTCACGGACGTTATAGTTGAGGATCCGTGCGTGGAACCCAAGTTGCAGTACCACGTTTGGCCACTATGTCAAAGCTCGGCGCACTTCCGGCGTCCAGTTCCACAGAAGTCGATCCTTGGTGTAGAAACATAAATGTTGCACTTTAACATAAAGTCTGTTTTGACATCGCGTCACAGACTGGGTTGTTCCAGCTGCAGCCAAAGAGCCTTAATGACATAACGATGTTGTTTTTGCCGTTAGTGGCGAGAAACTCTCGTTTTCTGGTGCGTAACCACCAAACACATGGTTCTCATCGGCCGCAGCCCAGCGACCGGGCAGCGAACCAACAACCAGCGTTTGTGGGAGAGAAGTGGAAAATGAAAGTATGCGAGGGAGTCGGAGGATAAACAAAGCTCCGAGAGCTTGAACCTCTTATCTCTTCTGTTTGCGCCGCCACTTCCTGTGTCGCTGTCTTGGCTGGTTGTCTGGTTCTGGACTCGGTCCCGGGATCTGGTTTTGATTTAATGGTGTGTTTTTTTCTCTCTTTTTCTCTCTTTTTCTCTCTTTTTCTCTCTTTTTCTCTCTTTTTTCTCCTCCCTCAGCTTTACTGGAGTTTAACCAGGCGGTGATCGTGAGCAGGAAAGATCCAGAGTCCAGGAGGAAGGCGGTCGCTCAGGTCACAGAGCGGCTGACGTCCGGCGGACACTGGCCTCAGGTGGGAAACTCCTTTCAACAATCACATTGGATCCATCCAAGCTTTGTTTTCAGCCACGATCCAATCAAACGCCACTCTGGGACACGGTGGTTTAAAGATGGTCGTTCCGAGAACGGCGATCATTCTCTTTTGTTTCTCGTCACTCCACCAGTGAAATTGCAGCATTTTAAGACGCTGATAAAGAAATGTTTTTCACGAAATTGTAAAATTGTGACCTTTTCAGTGAATTAGCGTTTGAAGGCGACGAGCCCTAAAATTTCTTGCCGCTAAAATAAAGTTGTCCGTCAGGCCCAACGTTTTCGTTTCAAATCATCGTTTCCAGTCTGGGAACAAGAGAGTCCTGTTGTTGTTGTTGTTGTTGTTGTTTAAGTTTTAATAACATAATAATAGTAATTCTTACTGTTATTTATTTATTTATTTATTTAAGGAGAAGCAGTTGTTGTGACCCATCAGGGGCTAAGGCTAAATCAGCGTTTCCCTTCTCCTCCAGATGCTGATGTTTCCAGAAGGAACCACCACGAACGGCCGAGCTCTGATCAAATTCAAACCCGGTGAGTTGAGCCATCGCCTGATCGCTGACTCGTCGATTGATCAATCACCAAAGTATCGCTTGCAGCGGGAAGAGGAACAGCCCGTTCCACTCGGGCCACATTCCGCACCGAAGCTGCTCTTTGTGCAAACGATGAAAGGATGAATGTTGAATCTGCTCGCCTCCGTTTCTCTCGCCTGTGTTGCTCCGCCTCTTTTTGACTCCTCCCACTCCTCCTCAGGCGCTTTCCTGGCCGGCGTCCCCGTCCAACCTGTTCTGCTGCGTTACCCCAACAAGCTGGTGAGTGGGTGGGCCTCGTCTGGTCTCGTCGAAAAGCCGTAAATCCTGTGTTATAAAGTCGCCCATCGGTTTCTGCAGAGTGCAGTGGGCGGTTCCCTCATCGCTTGGCCCCTCCCACTTCCTGCTTCATCCCAAAACGGGCAAAGAGGCGGAGCGCAGGTGAACCTGTGAACAGGCCCGTGGTTGCTGTCGCAGCATCCACAGAAAGTCGGTGAAGAGGCCACGCCCCCTGAATTCGGCTCAATTTCAAACCCGGATAGAATGCAAATTAAGCCCCGCCCCCCCCACCCCCGTGCAGTTGTCACGGTAACAAGTGTGACCCGGTGAAACCGGAACTGTAGTTTGTACCAGACTTGGTTTCATTCACCCCTAAAGTTGATGGTTGTTGGCTCTAGTGGCCAAACTGTGAACTGCAGCTTTATCCACTCCAAATACATGCATTTTGTCCAGTCTGGGCTACTGTAGAAACATGGCGGCACAACATGGCCGCCTCCGTAGCGAGGACCTGCTCCTGATGTATCATTCGTTGTCCGAACACTGAACCTTTTGATGTCACCACGGTCAACAGAGCGACGCCCCCGAGTGGCTGAGTGGGTGAGTGGGTGGGTGAGAGGGTGAATGGGTGAGTGGGTGGGTGAGAGGGTGAGTTCACCGCCTCCTCGTTTCTGAACACACAGTCTGCAGGCGTGAAACGGAACTCTCCCTCGCTCTGTTTGCTCGGTTTGCTTTATGGTTTGATTGACGGTGCTTTTATGACTCCGCCTCCTCCTCCTCCCCCTCAGGACACGGTGCGCTGGACATACAAAGGAACGAGCTGGTGAGTTTTCAGATCAACGTTCACGGGCAGGAAGTGGAGCCACGTGTTGGAATGATACACACTGAAGTTTTTGTGTGTGTGTGTGTGTGTGTGTGTGTGTGTGTGTTAGGTTTGAGGCCCTGTGGCACACGGTTTCACAGCTCTACACCAACACCACAGTGGAGGTACGAGCTCATTCCTCACGTCATAAAACAACAAAAGAAAAGCTGCGATTGTTTGTTTTGATAATGTTTGAATCCATCGATGAATGAGTTGACTCATTATCATGCGGGAAAAAAAATGTCCGTGTTGCTTGAAATGACAATAAAGCCCCAACTGATTCATTGTTTTACAATAATGAATTCTAACTCCTCGCTACTAGTGACAATACGTTTTCCCCCGTAACCAGTTTGAAGTTAATTTCCTGATTACAACACTACACCTTCATTTCAAAGAATTAAAGACCAGATTTTGATCATTTTCTCTCTAAATAACAATCTTATAAAGAATAACGCATTGAAATAGTTTTGAAAAAGTGTTAATTGTGTGTTTTCAGTTCCTGCCCGTGTACAAACCATCAGAGGAGGAGAAGAACGACCCCAACCTGTACGCAGACAACGTCCAGAAACTCATGGCCCGGTAGGTTTCCACCTGTTCTTCCACCGTTGACTTCAAAGCGGTTTCCATAGTGACGGCGTCTCTCCGCCGCCTTCAGGGAGCTGGGAATCCCGGCGACGGACTACGTGATGGAGGCGGGAGTTCCCGTGGATAAACTGGGCGACCTCTCGCTCCCGGTGGAGTCGCCCGCCAGGAAAACTCTGGCGCTGCTGCAGAGACACGGGTGAGAGAGAGGAGGCGCTCACGCGTCCGGTATCGGTTCAACATCTGACGTCAGTGACATGTGGTCATTGATTCCCTCTCTCTCTTTCTCTTTCTCTTTCTATCTCGCTCTCGCTCTCTCTCTCTCTCTCTCTCTCTCAGCCTGGAGGCGGCAGAAGTGGAGGCGGCACTGGACCGAATGATTGACAGGTGTCACTCAGACGCTCAGGGGTCAAAGATCAGCGCCGAGGAGCTGGCCTCCATTCTGGGGCTGAGGGACAGAGACGCGGCCGTGTCCGTGTGCAAGTTCTACTCCAAGGTACAGGCAGTTTGAAAACCCGCACTTTAAACATATTATTTGACATATACTTATATTATAATTAGATGTTTTATTTTTCATCTTGTTGTATATTGATATATATATTATAGATGTTTTATATTAAATTGTATATTGTGTTTTTTTATATCATATTTTATGTTGTATATTTTTTTAACATTATATCATTTTGATGTTTGATGCCATATTTCTCTTCCAGGATGAAACGGTGGATGCGAGACAGTTCTATCTGGGCGTGGCTGCTCTCTCAGGATTCTTCAGCTTCAGGTCACTTCTCCACAAAGGTTTCAGAGTGAGTACTGCTGCTTTTCGATTTTCATTTTTTAAATATTATGATCAACAAAAGTACTACATGTCGTGTACTTTGGGAGAAGAAAACTCTTCTATTGCCGTTTATTTATTTATATTTATTAAATGCTTCTCATCCCTCATCCCAGCTGTTTGACAAGGAAAGCAAGGGGAGTCTGTCGGCAGTGGAGTTGTCCGGCCTCATGGGGGCACTGTTGAGTTTTCCTCAGCGCAACACGACCCAGCTGTACCAGGAGGCATCGGAGCGAGAGCAGCTGACGGAAGGTACGTTTGGAGTAAAAGCTGGTTTATAGGTTTAAAAAAAAAAGTAGAATAAATATAGAAAGTTAAGGATTTACTGGCATCTAGTGGTGAAGTTGCATGTTGCAGCTAAATGCCCCATCCTCACTTTACCCCTCCCGTCCAAATCCTCAGAAAACCTGTTGCGGGTGCTGACCACCCACCCGACCTATCAGAGAGTGGTGAACGAGTACCTGCAGCCGGAGGGGGCGGGCTCTCACCTGCCATTCACCTCCATGGCCAATGGGAGCGCTGTGAACAACAACAGAGACGTGTGCAACAGCAACCGATCGGTGCACGACAAGAAAAAGTGCCAATGAAGGATTCCCTCTCGACCATTATTCCAATTTACTTTCTTTATCGACCAGAGTATTGTATTTTTAACGTTTGAAGATTTTAAGTGTTTGTCAGTGTTTAACTTTGAAAAGAATCTCCCATCTTGTTTTTCCAGGTATTACAAGTTTGTTTTGTGTCATGTGAAGCCATAACATGTTTTATTTATTGTGTTTCCTCTGTTTGTAGTGTAGAGTTTTCCCTTTTTTTTTTTTTTAAAGGGACTGGGGGATGTGCAACAAAAACAACTCTGTAAAGTTTATCTTTTGTAAATGACGTTCTCTTACATTGTTTGAAATGACTTTATATCAGCAACAAAATAAACTGTGAATTATTTTAAGAGTTTTTTCTGCTTGGTGGTATTAGTATCAAAATAGTATATGATAACTTACTTTATTGTATATTGAATCTATATTTTCCTAATATTTTTTTGGCATTTATATTCAAATGTATGTATTTTGATTTAAGACTTATCTGGTTCTAGTGATGATGCCCACAAAACTCAGCTAAAAATTCCACATGATTAAATAAAAATGATGTAATAAATTCATTCGATGATTAAAATTATATCTAGAATAATTTGAGATGATTTTACATTTAAAAAAATCTAATTTAAATTATAATTTGAGATGATTTTACATTTTGAAAAATCTAATTTAAATTGATTTTTAGGGCTTTAGGAGCATTTGTTTCACTTTTTCACGAGAAAACTACATATCCCAGCATGCCAAGCGCGTCGGTTATGAAAAACCGGAAGAACTCACGCATTTCCGGCGGACCTGAAGCTTCGCCGCACGTGGAAGAGAGAGGAAGAGGAGGAAGAATCACAAACATTGAGAGTTTCTCTCTCTTCAAATCGAATAAACATCGACTTTATTTTCGATCGACTTCTCCTGAAGCAACGAGACAAACACTCGAGTTATCGCGATGTTTCTGCAGTTTTACCTGAACGAGGACGGGGACAGAGTTTACACCCTGAAGGTAACGACGCGCTCACTTCCACCCGTTGTTGTTCAGCTGTAGTTCGCTTTTACAGCTTTATTTTGATTCCGATTTCGAACACGTAATTTTAACAGCACGTATCAATCCGAATTGTGTAAGACACACTTTTCAAATATCTAGAAACGTGTGTAAATACCTGCTGTATGTATTCTTATTGCATTGTAAACATGAGGAATTTTACCAAATAAGAGCAATATGATATAAAGAAGTAATGAAAGAAAACTATAAGCAGATATAGAAGATTGATAGTATAAAAGAATTAAGCCTCATAAGAAAATATGAATACAATCGCACTATAAACAGGACATTGGAAATGCAATATTAATATAAAGTATAAAAAGTAGCTCTATAGATACAAGGAAGTGTAAAAATAAAAACAAAATGCCACTAATGTATCCTTTTTTAAACCAAATAGATAGTAGTAATAATAATAATATGGCTATATTAATGGTGTTAAAAACATATTGAGTGATTGAATGACGTCAAGTCGCACTATAATGTGATCAATAATTTAATATAGCATTCAAGTAAAGAAGACGGTGAAAGTTCATCCAGCAGAAGAAATAAGAAAGGAAAGAAATTGATGCTTGAACTTTGATGTAAAGTAAGTAAAGCACTGACTCTCCTCCTCCTCCTCCTCCCCCCGAACAGAAGCTGACCCCTGAGGGTCAGCCCACCAGCTCCGCCCACCCGGCCCGATTCTCGCCAGACGACAAGTTCTCCCGACACCGGGTGTTACTCAAGAAACGCTTTGGCATCCTCCTCACCCAGCAGCCCCGACCAGTGCTGTGAGAGGGAGGAGGAGGAAGAGGAGGAGGAGGAGGAGGAAGAAGAGGATGGAGGGAGACGGGGACCAAGACACAGAGCGATGGAAATGGGACTGTAACGAAACGAAAGAAAGGAAACTCCAGTTCCAGATGAAAGGGACCGTGAGCTTCAACTTCAACCGTCTTCAGTGTTGAAGATTTTTTTTTTTTGAATGTACCGTGAATTCTTCATTGTAGTTTATTGTCATAGTTTTATTTTGAATAAATCTTGACTTGATGTCTTAGTGACTGCTTGTACAGTCAAACATATTATTATACTCTGCGTCACCACCAGGGGTCTTACAATGTCCATATAGCACAGTGCTTAGTCCTGTGGAGAGAAGTCACTCGGATTAAAGGGCTTTGCAAAATCACGACTGATCGATAATCAATTATTTTTTTACATTTGATTTCAAGGTACAGATTCTTGATTTATTTATTTATGAGTCAACACCTTATTGTTTGTTATGAGATCAAATAAATAGTAATGACGGTTTTGTTTGTTATATAGTCAATTGAGTATCAAGATACCACATTGTACCATACTATTTAGATGTTTGAAAATGAGGCCATTTTTAAATTCAAGGTAAAATTAAGTAAGAAATCGACTTAAATTGAAATAAAACAACATCGACTTAAATTGAATTAAAACAACCAGCAGCCATATTTTAACTGATATAAAACAACACCACGAAACTAAAGTCGAATAAAAAGCATCTGGAGAATCCAGATGCTTTATTGTGTCGTGTCGTGCATGATTTGAAAACTATCAAATAAAAATAAATCCATCTTTAAGGATTTTTCCGGACTACACTTCCACAACAGGGCAAAGTAAGCCCGTCCCCACTGCGCATGCGCGGTGGCTGCTGAGACTACGGCAGCGGAAGCAGGACACGCTGCGCGCTTGCGCTTGTTTTTGTGTTGGTTCGGTTGGACACAAAAAAGTGGCGAGATAAACCGGGGGAGCGGAGCCAAATGTCCCCAGATGTAAGTGCACTCAGCCACGCAGGGGAAACGTGAAACCTGAGCACAGGTATGTGTCTACTCTGTGTGTATGTGTGTGTGTGTGTGTGTGTGTCTGTGTGTCCACGCGCGTGACAACGGCTCTGTTTTCCCCATCCGGCCGGGGCTTCGCCTGTGTCGGCTGAGATGAGTGCGGAGCTCCGCGGAGTTGGCAGTTTCTCAGCGGCGTGGCTAGCTGCCGTTAGCATCGGCTAGCCGCGACCACCTCATCCCCACCCCTCGCGACCCCACGCCGACACCGTGGAAGTGAGGTGTCGCTGGTCCGACACACGCCCCTCTCGCCGCCGTTACTGCGCATTTCACGCGGAATGACCCGCAACTTTGCCGGTAACGGCTTTAATTGACACCGCCGCTTCCTCGCGGAGCTGCCGCGCGCGCCGCTCCGCTCCACAGCCGGTTTGGGAAAAACGCGTAGAGGCGACGATGCGGGTTCGAAACCGAGAT
>JAFBJT010090943.1:0-17478 GCA_016785325.1 Chascanopsetta lugubris
ACACACTCACACACACACTCACACACACACACACACACACACACACTTGATCATTATATTCTATTCACCATGTAAATACATATATTCCAAATATACTTGGCTGAACATCTGTACCTCGACCTGCATGTAGAAACTTTATTTACTTTTTTTTCTGTATCAACATTAAATATTCATCGTTTTTTCTGATTCATTTAAATACTTTTAAATCATTTAATCATCTTTCATTAAATACATCTTATATTTACATTACAGTTTATTATGTCGTGTAAAAATGATGAATATCTTATTATTGCACCTTAATTAAAAATATTAAATAGTTATAGTATTATTATATATAGTAGTATTATTCTTAATATTATTTTGTATCTTCTTCATATTTTTTTCGACATGTGATTATATTCTCTGGTCTTGAATAATATTTGTGAAGTCAATATTCTCTGTATTTGATGTATTGATTATGTATTTCACTTCCTCCTGTTCTGATGTTGACCTCACTCCTCTTTATTTCTGCCGAGTCATCAGATGAGAAGAACGGTCAGCTGTCCCGCCCGCCCAGCACGCCCTCGCGCCAGAACTCCCGCCGCTCGGAAAGCGGCTCGGATCGGGAGCGCGGCGGAGAGAGGGAGCGCGCGCCGGCGGCGCTGGATGGCGGCGGCGGCGGCGGCGGCGGCGGCGGGAACGCCAGCAACAGTAGCGTCGTGTTACAGAGGCGAGGGTCAGGGAAGGACAAGACCAGACTCCTGTCGTCGTCCAATGGGACGCAGGCTCATCCCTGAGAGGAATGTTCCGGAAGAGAGAGGCCGCTCTCGCTTCCTTCCCTCCTTTCCTTCCCTCCTCGTCTCCTTTCCTGTTTCCTTACTTTCTGCCTTTTGCTTCCTGACGTGGCTGCGCAGCAGCCGGACACACGAGGGTCCGAGGACGAGGACGGAGAATTTCCTCACGAGCTGCTGACTTTAGCAGAGATGTGTGGTTTGGAGAAGGGGGCGGGGCTACCTGACACGTGGGCGGACTTCCAGAGCAGCTCCGCCTCTGACAGGACGAGCGGCGCCACAGGCCGTCCACGACGTCCCACCTCAAACAGGAAGCGCTCACGGCAGCCAATCCAGAAAGCACATTGCCCTCCCACCGACCAATCACATGGATCCAATGGAGGAAGTGAGACAGGAAGTGAGACAGGAAGTGTCGTCCTCGCCAATCGTTTCCTGATCATCACGTCTCCTCCGAAACGTCACGTGACCAGAACAATCCTCTCTCCTCCTTTAACTCTGAAGCGAGGGAGCGAGGGAGCGAGCGAGGGAGGAAGTGAGGGAGGGAGCGAGGGAGTGAGGGAGGGAGGAAGTGGAATCACGGGCCGAGTCCCATTTCTGAAAACTCCCGACGGTTGGATCTGAGGAATCTGGAAGAAAAGAGGCAAAATGGATCTGAATCACAAAACTTTTCCTCCAGTGTGTGAGAAACATTCACCCCGCCCCCTCCCCCCACCAACGCCCCGCCCTCCCCCCACCCCCCCTCACCCGCCCCGCCCCCTCCACCTCCACCACCGTTATCCCCAAATCTACACTGAGGAAGCTATGATACCGCGTTGCCTTTAACGGAGGGAGGAGGAAAAAGCCGACAGCGCGTTCGATTTAGTCCCGTTTTCAGGACACTGTCGTCGCACCACGTGTAGAATGAGACACTCGACGAGGTCATCAGAGGTCATCAGAGGTCATCAGAGGTCATCAGAGGGCATATGAGCCAAGGAAACCATGGCGATGAAGGTTCGGTGAAAGTTCAAGGTCAGGATTGTCATTAATTCCACATCGAAAGAGTCGTTATTCTCTCTTTTTCCTACGATTCTCAAACAAAGTCGATCGCAAATCCTGCTGGTCCTTAAAAACGGAGGATTCAGCAAAAAAAAAAAAAAAAAAATAGCACCTGCAATACATTTTATGTCCACCGGGAGGCATTGATTTCTACACAAACAGTAAACCATGAATGTATTATCAGAAGTGGAGACAGGAAGTGAGCAGAGCCATGAGGTCAAAACGACACAGTGGTCAAACGGTGGAACTGCAACTTCAGCGTAAGTCAGTCGAGAAACAGGAGTGGAGACGTTTCCCTCGATCCTTGACCAGGTTGTTCTCTCCATCTTTCTCTGTTTTTATTATTATTAACTTCAAAGTTCAAACACAGAATTTTGAGTTAAAAGTTAAAAGTTTTCTATGTTCATTTGCATATTTATAGCTATTACCAGAAGTTTGTTTGGTAAATCTGCAGCTTTATAAAGATTTGAAAGTATTTTCCATATTTCTTCTTCTTCACCTCATGTGATTTCCTGAATGTTTATTTTCCGACTTTGTTGATTGTATTTACATTTGAATCTTGACTGGAAGCTTCGCAAACATGGCTCCACCTCCACGGAAACAAGATCCCATCAGATCCCATCAGATCCCATCAGATCAGATCCCATCAGATCCGATCAGATCCGATCCGATCAGATCAGATCTGATCAGATCCGATCCGATCCGATCCGATCCGATCAGATCTGATCAGATCCGATCCGATCAGATCTGATCAGATCCGATCCGATCAGATCAGATCAGATCCGATCCGATCCGATCCGATCAGTCGACCCAGATTTGAATTCATCTTTGGACCTTTTTCAATACGTTTCTTTTGGGAAAAGAGAAAATAACTCCAACTCTCTCGGTGTAAATAAATGAACATGTGGAGAATCTGAAGTCCTGAAAGTGAAAAGGACCAAACCCAAATCACAATTTAGAATTCCGACGCGGAAACCCGTCGACTCTTCCTCTCGGTTTGACAGAAGAAGCAGAACAATGCTGCCAAACCTCATGTTCAACAAGCTCCGCCCCCTCGATGCGCGAGAGGACGGCCGACAGACGCAGGAGACGGACACATGGAGTTTTCTAAGGAGGAAATAAAGCTGGGGGCGTGGCCTCTGCCGCACCAACTCTGTCCGGAGGGAAAAGGCCGACCATTAGAAAAGAATGACACAGCATCTTTTTCATTTTAGCATCGTCAGTCTTCTTCTTCTTCTTCTTCTTCTTCTCCTTCTTCTTCTTCTTCTTCTTCCTCTTCCTCTTCTTCCTCCTCTGCTCATGTCTTTCTCTTTGTTGATGTTTTTGATTTCATATTTTCAAACAGGACAGAAGCCCGATGGTAACAACATGAATGTCGAAAGCATTTTTTGAAATTATTATTACGAGTGTAAACTGAAAATGTATTTATCCATTTATTTGTCATTTATTTATCATGTATTTATTTGTCTATTTATTCATTTTTCATTTATTTAATTATTTATGTATTTATTTATCTATAAATGACCTGATAGAGATATTTTGAACATTTCAATTTCCCTGACTAGAAGCAGATGAAGTAATGATCGATTGATTGATCGATAACTGAAGTTAAGTCTCTCTCTCGATGTGATTTGGAGTAAATGTGTCGGAGGTGAAACGATTCGTGAAGCAAAACTGAAAAACAACAAACAGAAGAACTTCCCTCGTTTTCCAGTGAAAAATGGGATGTGATGTTTGTATTCGGGAGCGAGAACCAATGCCCTCCTGTTTTTTTTTTTTTATTATTCAATGTAAATGTCACTTTTAAGTCTTTCCCTCTGTCGTGTAACCGAAGGCTTCTGTTTCCACCCCGGCTCAGAGCGGGGTGGAAACCCCGCCCCCTGGAGGCCACACACACTTGAGAAAGGTCCAAGGTCAGGGGCTCCAGCTCACTCACACACACACACACACACACACACACACACACACACACACACACACACAAAGGGTGTTATTCCATGGTCCTTTTTTAACGTCAGGTCACGGGTTAACGTCAGGAGGAGTTCACGTCAAGAGAAGAAGAAGAAGAAGAAGAAAAAGCGCTCTGACACGCCCCTCCCCCCTCGCTCTCCCTCACCCCCCCTCCCCCTTCACCCTTTCATCCCACATTCACCCTGTCATGTCCCTCTGCACATATCTCATATTTAATCATGTACATTTTATACACCGTCGTATACTTCGCCGCAGATCTCGTATACTTTAGTATACTGTGTACTCTGTATACTTTAGTATACTCTGTGTACTTTAGTATACTCTGTGTACTTTAGTATACTCTGTGTACTCTGTATACTCTGTGTACTCTGTATGCTGTGTACTCTGTGTACTTTAGTATACTGTGTGTACTTTAGTATACTGTGTGTACTCTGTATACTCTGTGTACTCTGTATGCTGTGTACTCTGTGTACTTTAGTATACTGTGTGTACTCTGTATGCCTGTCTCCATTGTATGCCATTCATATCTATGTATCCTTCACTATCTGTTATCCACATGTTAACCACCGTACCTCTACTGCTGCTCTTCATCACCACCACCACCATCATCATCATCATCATCATCATCCCTCTTCTTCTTCTGCACATTTAGAGCCGTACCACTATAATCTCTCGTCTCATTAACCCCCCACTCACTCCCTCCGCCGCCGCCATCTTCTGCCCCTCCGCTCCATGCCACCACCAACCAGGAAGAGTTTCCATTTTTCACCACGTTTTGGAGAAATTTAAAGGGGAGGGGGGGAGGAGGAGGGGGGGGAGGGGGGGATGAAGAGGGGGTGTGGGGGTGTTTGGAGGAAACGAAACACAACGACGGCAAAGAGAAATGTCTGTAGTATAATTACAAAAAAAAAGAAAAAGTGCACTATTATGATTATTATTGCCTGTGAGAAATACTGACCAATAAACAACAATGGAAATACACACGTGTGTTTGGTTCATTTGCATATGTAAACAAACGTTGCTGCTTCTCTTTGCATACTAGCATTACATGGCTTCATCGCCACCTACTGTTCAGGAGTGTGAATGGACGACACGCCAGTAACTTAAAAGTCCCCTTCAAAATAAAAGCACAGTCAGCTCATTTTTTTTTCCAGTCTAGGCTCGCAACCCCTTTTGGGTCCCGACCCACCAGCTGAGAATCACTGCTTCAAAGGCCCAAAGGAGAATTTGATGCAGGTGTGTTTTCCCACATGTTTGAGTTTCAATGCAAAACAAACAAAAAACACAAATAACACAAATACTTTGATGTAATACCTTTACTGTTGTAGAGTTTGCTGTACTCTCGTACTCCGTCCCATGAGCCTCAGCTTCTCTCTGTATGAAATGTTTTATTTTGATACAGGAAGTGGAAAATGATGGTTAGACAGAAACAGTTCATGGTGTGATCTGGTTTAAACTGAGTGTGAGATCTGATTCCACAGTGGGAGAAACAATTAGCCCGGGTTTTTTTTTCTTTCTTTTTTTAAACCAAACATTTACTCCATGTGTCAGAGGAGGGCGGGTCTCCTCTGACGTCACAAAGAGAGGCCTCTAACACAGAGACAAATAAACAAAAGAGGTCTCACTCTGACTATTTCTTCTTTGTCTTCCTTTACATCTGTTTGCATTTGGGATGATGATGATGATGATGATGATGATGATGATGATGATGAATGTCTTATCCATAATTAATCACTAATGTCTTGTATGGATAACATACGTATATGATAATCGTAAAGATAAGATACAAATAGCCATCTTCTGTTATCATTATCATTATTATCATCATCATCGATTGATAATTATTTTATTTGTACTATTACCACATACTCTGATAAGTTTAATTCTATTTGCTGAACCTATTTAAAAAAAAACATTTTATTTCTTATCTTAAATACATCTCACCACATCCTGTGTTTCCTGTGTGACCACGGTTTTCAGGTTTCCGTGCGGAGTGATACCTCTTTCTGACTGAAGACCAGCTGTGCTCACGCCCATCCACTGGCTCCCCTGCTGTTCTCCGGAGGAAGTGCAGAGAGAATCTGAGGGTGAGAACCACTGGGAGGGGTCCACACACACTCACACACACACACACACACCCACACACACACACACACACACGGCTCTGTGGTTCTCAGCAGGAAGAAGTCGTCCACGCGAACCTCAGGTAAAAACCTCTCCATCCACTCTGCTCGGTTCTGTTTCTCTCTGCGTGTTTTGTGTCCGTGGGTCGGCTCGTGCCCGGGGCGCGTGCCCGGGGCGCGTGCACGGCGCGGTGATGGTGCTGAGCATGAATGGGGCTCTGTGTTGTGTTGACGAGCACTGGTGATGTTACAATGGAGCACACACTCTTCCCTCTAACACACACAGTGTGTGTGTGTGGTGGATGTTGATGATGTCCGCGCGCAGTGATGAAAAGCTGATGGTGACGTCACGCACCAACCTTCCCTCTGAGTTCATGTATGTTGGAGACGCTTCAAACACAAAGTTCGTGTCACTGTTCGTGTTTTAAATAAAGTTAAAACACAAACAAACAGAGTAAAGTGAAGGAAGAACAGTAGCATCCATTTACATCTCTTCTAACTTCATCAGTTTGATCATTTTGGTGATAAGAGTGAATATATTTCGCCTGTCGTCCAAAACCGGAAGTAGAAAAGAAACAAAAACAAAGGCACACACGAATGAATGAATGAAATTCAGAAATAATTGATCAACATTAAAGTGTCATTATGAACCGAGACACACGAACATAACAACTACATGTAAATGATGTCAGTACAGTTAGTGACACGTTCAGAGTTTTGTTGTTTTATCTTTATGTGCAATACGCACCACAGACTTTCCCTCGATATTGTTTGTAGTGAACTCAAAAAACTTTATTCATCGAAAAAACAAGAACAGAAGATGAAGTCTTTGTGTCACAGATAAAGTCCACATCATGTCACATGGGTGGAAACAGGAGCAAATGGATTCTTACGCGATGCAACAACAGAGAGAAACACTTTGTTTATATATGTTTTAGTTTATATGGCCACAGACTAACAGAGCATCAACATGTGTCGGCCATGTTGGTGAGATGATGTTAAGATGTGAATCAAAGAATGTGAGCTGCAAATAAAGGTTTGTAAACAAAGGAGCTTTCTCTCCTCAGCCCACATGTTCCAGTGACATCTCACAGTCATGTCCTCATCAGTTCACCTACTTCATTCTGTGTGTGTGGGTGTGTGTGTGTGTGTGTGTGTGTGTGTGTGTGTGTGTGTGTGTGTGTGTGTGTGTGTGTGTGTGTGTGCAGGGAGGGGACGCCTGGTTTGAATCATTCTGACAGTAAATCTGTCACAGATGGAAAACAAGTTCCTTGTAGACGATTGTGTTTTTAAGGTGAGGTAAGGGTTCGTGTGTGTGTGTGTGTGTGTGTGTGTGTGTGTGCAGTGTTAATGCATTACCAGTTGTGTGGTGTTGAGGGTAACGCTCATAGTCTGGGACAAGGGTTCAGGTTTGGGTTGAAGGGCATTGAACCAATGAGTCGGGTTCAGTGTCTCAACTTAAGGATTTACGTTTGAGCTTAAAGAGTTAAAGGGTTTGTAGTTTACGTTTAATGTTTTCGTTTAAATATTAATGCTGAGGGTTTGAGGGAGTCTTGGTTCAGAGTGTGTGTGTGTGTGTGTGTGTGTGTGTGGTATTAAGTCGTCTCTCTCAGCTCTGGCAGGTTGAACCCGTTTCACCAGCTTCCATCTGACCAGTTTGTGTTTGTTCGCAAAGCAACTCACACATGCTCTTTATTTTATTTCATTTTCTTTTCTTTTTCTTTTCTTTATTTAGTTTCATTACATTTTATTTTATTTCTATTAGTATTGTGCCACATGTGGTTAAGGCTTCTTCAGCACCCAGAGTTATTAATAGATTGATTCATAATATAAACATGACCTTGTTTCGTCTCTGTTCACTTTACATGTAAACTGGTTTCGGTTGTATTTTGAGTGTGTGACAGTTTTTTTCTTCCTTTGAATTCCAGCCATCTTTGTTGCCATGGCGATGAGGTAGTGAAACTTGATGCTGTCTGTGTAACCGCTCAGACGGCTCCCACCGCTCGGCTCCTCCCACTCCCTCGCTCGCTCGCTCGCGCTCACATGCACTGATTGTTAGACAACAGCGGCAAGTGAGAAGTATGCAGAGAGAGAGAGAGGGGCGGAGATAAAACACACACACACACACACACACACACACACACACACACACACACATTCTGGCAGCCGACCTCACAGTGATTACATGTTGACCTACTTTCACAGCCATGTTCCTTTGGGGCACAGCCTGTGGATCCTGACGGGCTTTACATCAAAGGCAATCAAAGAAGTTCAGTAATAGTCATGTTTACATGTGGAGGGGGCGGAGTCAGTCTCAAGAGAGATAATAAATAACAAAAGTCTACTTTCGGATTCCTTACTTTAGCTGAACATAACTTACGAGTGATCCCACTGATTCTCTGAGCAGAGGAACAAGTTCATGACTCCGCCCTCTTCCTACACTTCCTCCAGCTCACAACCTCCAGACGACCTCGTTCTCCTGCAGCCGCTGTAGGTTACTGTGTCTTTTTATAGAGCACAACCTTATGAATTCTCTTTTTGGTGAATTTTATTTTTAAGTAAATTCTAAATGAAGTAAATAAGTAAAGTTTGAATCAAGTGTAGATAAATAAATGTAAAGAATAAACATTGTATTGTCAGCTCTCCCTGTAGTTAATTGTTTTAAAAACAAACCAAAGCTTTCCACTTCCTGCTGCCTCACGTCAATGTACACACACACACACACACACACACACACACACACACACACACACACACACTGAGTTGTCAGTGAAAAGCAGAGAACAGAATTAAAAGCACTTAATTTGTTGTCCTCTAAAAGCTGCAGCCGGAGTTTAAACGGCTTAAATTCCATTTTCATAATCTTTTTATTTCTTTTTTTGTCTGATTTCTGATTTTGTGTCTGATGATGTCACAGGTTTTAGTGGAGACACAAAGGATCTGTTGAGGATTTGTTTCCTGCAGCTCACTTTTTGAAGTGGTGTCATTCTTTTGAATCCCTGTCTGTTTCAGCTGCGATGGCGGAGGCTCACCAGGCGGTGGCGTTCCAGTTCACCATCACGCCCGAGGGCATCGACCTGCAGCTGTCGTACCAGGCCCTCAACCAGATCTACCTGTCCGGGGTCCGGTCCTGGAAGAAACGAGTCAGCCGCATCAGGGTGAGTGAGTGTGTGTGTGTGTGTGGGGGGGGGCGGGGCAGACCTCCTCATTACAGTGTGTGTGTTATAGTGAGGGGTTAGGATAGGAGACAAAGTGAGGGGTTAGGATAGGAGACAAAGTGAGGGGTTAGGATAGGAGACATAGTGAGGGGTTAGGATAGGAGACATAGTGAGGGGTTAGGATAGGAGACATAGTGAGGGGTTAGGATAGGAGACATAATGAGGAGTTAGGATAGGAGACATAGTGAGGGGTTAGGATAGGAGACAAAGTGAGGGGTTAGGATAGGAGACATAATGAGGGGTTAGGATAGGAGACATAGTGAGGGGTTAGGATAGGAGACAAAGTGAGGGGTTAGGATAGGAGACATAATGAGGGGTTAGGATAGGAGACATAGTGAGGGGTTAGGATAGGAGACATAGTGAGGGGTTAGGATAGGAGACATAATGAGGAGTTAGGATAGGAGACAGTGAGGAGTTAGGATAGGAGACATAGTGAGGGGTTAAGATAGGAGACACAGTGAGGGGTGTGTCCTTACGTCTCCTTTCCTAACTCCTCACCATGTTCCCTAACCTAACTCGACACTGCTAACTCTGTATGATGTCTAATGTCTCCTTTCCTAAGTCCTTACTACATCTCCATTCCTAACTCATCACATCTCCTTACGATGTCTCCTTTACATCCCTCCTTGCGCGTGTCTCTGGTCTGTGATGTTGTTTCTTCTTCTGTGGTTCCAGAACCGTGTGATTAAAGGCGTGTACCCCGCCAGCCCCTCCTCCTGGCTGTTTGTCGTCATCGCCATCCTGGCCACCATGTACACGCGCTCTGATCCCAGCATGGGGCTCATCGCCAAGATACAGCAACACCTCCCTCTCAGGTACACACACACACACACACACACACACACACACACACACACACACACACACACACACACACACACACACACACACACACACACACACACACTCACACCCACACACACACACACACACTCACACACACACACACAGACAAACCCACACACACACACACACACACACACACACACACACACACACACACACACACATATCACATATCACGTCTCAGCTTTAGTCCAGACGGGTCCAAACAAAGAGACGCTGATGTCAGCGGTAAAAGTGATGAGTTAAGGCGGAGCCGTATGGGCGTGGCTGGGAGCCGTATGGGCGTGGCCGGGAGCCGCGTGGGCGTGGCTGGGAGCCGTGTGGGCGTGGCTGGGAGCCGTGTGGGCGTGGCTGGGAGCCGCGTGGGCGTGGCTGGGAGCCGCGTGGGCGTGGCTGGGAGCCGTGTGGGCGTGGCTCTCTGCTCGTCACCTTTCACCCACTTCCCTCCTTCCTCTTCTGTAACTGCTGCTCCACCACCTTCAGCACATCACTCTCTCACTCTCGCCGCTCTGAAGAGTGTTTTTGATGATAGCACACACTTATGCTAATGAAGTGCATGACATGAACGTGAATAATTAATTAATTAAAATCACATATATAAACAAATATTTCCGCTCATAAACAAAGATACTGAACTTCTCACCCTGTGTTGTTTCTATTTTCACCTTTATCGTGATTGACTGTTTGTTCTAAAAATAGTTTCACTTCCTCAATGATGAAGAAATGATTTTACCGTCATAGTTGTTATTTTGAGCTTTGACAGACGTGAACTGTAAACCTGTTCTAAAAATGTTATCTGTGACCATTTCTCCTCTGAGCTCTGTGCGCCCCCTGCTGGCAGCTGTGCTGCACCACAGGAGTTATGGAACGTGATCTGCTGACTTTGTGCAAACTGTTAGACTCTGTAAAATAAGTATTGATGAGTGTGTGTGTGTGTGTGTGTGTGTGTGTGTGTGTGTGGCGCAGTCTCCACGTGTCTCTGAGCGCTCAGGGTCAGACCATGTTGTCGGCGCTGCTCTTCAGCACGCTGCTCTGGCTCTCGCTCATCCTCGCCCTGAGGTTCTGCCTCAAGCTGCTGCTCTCGTACCATCGCTGGATGTTCGAGCAGCACGGACGCGTCTCCAACACCACCAAAGTCTGGGTGGTGAGTCCCAGGACCACTCGTCTGAAATCAGCTGTTTGTTTGCCTTGGGTTTGTTTACGTTGCTTTGTTTACGTCCGTGTGTCAGACGCTGCTCAGGTTGTTCTCCAGCAGGAAGCCGCTGCTCTACACCTACCAGACCTCGCTCCCCCACCTGCCTGTTCCTGCTGTCAGAGACACACTGAGCCGGGTGAGGACACACACACACACACACACACACACACACACACACACCGGTACATACCTGGCACCTCACTTCCTCTTTATGTGTTGGTTAATATTTTCGTCACCATTCTCTCTCTCTCCCTCTCCCTCTCCCTCTCTCTCTCTCTCTCTCCCTCTCTCTCTCTCCCTCTCTCCCTCTCCCTCTCTCTCTCTCTCTCTCTCTCTCTCTCCCTCTCTCTCTCTCCCTCAGTACCTGCAGTCAGTGCGCCCCCTGCTGACCGATCCAGAGTACAAAAGAATGACTGAGCTGTGCAGCCGCTTCGAGTCGACTCTGGGAAACAGACTCCAGCGCTACCTGAAGCTCAAAGCTCTGTGGGCCACAAACTATGTGAGGACACACACACACACACACACACACACACACACACACACACTCCTGGAGTTAACGAAATGTAATGTTTTGATGTGATTGTTTGCAGGTGAGCGACTGGTGGGAGGAGTTTATCTACCTGAGGAGCCGCAGTCCCATCATGGTCAACAGCAACTATTACGGCATGGTAACCAACTCTCAATGTTCCCTCATCCACAGCCAGAGTTTACATGTGTGTGTGTTTACATGTGTGTGTTTACGTGTGTGTGTTTACATGTGTGTGTGTTTACATGTGTGTGTGTTTACATGTGTGTGTTTACATGTGTGTGTGTGTTTACATGTGTGTGTTTACATGTGTGTGTGTTTACATGTGTGTGTTTACGTGTGTGTGTGTGTGTCCAGGACTTCCTGTACGTGACCCCGACCCCTCTGCAGGCGGCTCGAGCAGGAAACACCATCACTGCTCTGCTGCTGTACCGTCGCAAAGTGACCAGAGAGGAGCTGAAGCCGGTGAGACTGTGTGTGTGTGTGTGTGTCTGTGTGTGTGTGGTGCATGTGTGCGCGCGATGGGTTGAAGATTAAATGATACATTCATATTTGATCATATTTTAGAAGACTGAAACCTAAACCTGTGTGTGTGTGTGTGTGTGTGTGTGTGTGTGTGTGTGCAGAGCCGTGTTCCAGGTACCGTCATCCCTCTGTGTGCTGCTCAGTGTGAGAGGATGTTCAACACAACACGCACTCCAGGAGAGGAGACTGGTAACACACACACACACACACACACACACACACACACACACAGCTACAACAGACACACACATGGCCACACAACTGTCCTCACTGCTCGTATTCTACTTCAAACACCTGGTGTCTTTCTTCAGACCTCCAGCAGAGGGCGCCAGGACGCAGCTCCTCCCCTCTTGTGCGGGCTAAGTGTTTGAATCTGTTGTGTGTGTAATCTGGGATTATCTCCTCAGACGTGCTGCAGCACTGGCAGGACAGTGAGTTCGTGGCCGTGTACCACCGGGGGCGGTTCTTCCGCCTGTGGGTGTACCGCGGCGGACGCCTGCTGTCGCCCCGGGAGATCGAGTTCCAGGTGCAGAGGATCCTGGACGACGAGTCTCCTCCGCTGCCCGGGGAGGAGAAACTGGGAGCTCTGACCGCCGGAGACAGGTGGGAACGGGGGGGGCGGGGCTTAGTCACAGATCTATATTAGTTATTGACTGTGTTTGTGATGTGAGTCTCCAGAGAGAGATGATTACATTTAGAATACGATTTAATTTAACCTGATAAAGGCGTGAAACCATTCGATTCCGTCTCCACTCAATCCTACACACTGCACCTTTAACTTCATTCACATTATAACATTAATATTAGATTGTAGAATTTATAACGGTGGAGCATCGTTCGGTGTTGGAATTGAAATATTTAAAATGTAAGAATGGGCTCCAGGTCACATGACGTAGATGCAGGCAGGTGACCACTAGGGGGCGTCAGAGCAAACAGCCGCACGACTTCAGTCTGGTATCAAGTCAAAATGTTTGATGTTGAAATAATAAGAAACGATATTTGATGATGTAATAATGAAGAGTGATATTTGATGATGTAATAATGAAGAATGATATTTGATGATGTAATAATGAAGAATGATATTTGATGATGTAATAATGAAGAGTGATATTTGATGATGTAATAATGAAGAGTGATATTTGATGATGTAATAATGAAGAGTGATATTTGATGATGTAATAATGAAGAGTGATATTTGATGTAATAATGAAGAGTGATATTTGATGATGTAATAATGAAGAGTGATATTTGATGATGTAATAATGAAGAGTGATATTTGATGTCACAGTAAACAGGAAGTCTTCAGTCTCCTGAGGATTTCATGTCCCGGTTCCAGTCACTGATGGTTTCCACCTGTTCACTCTGGACTCTCATGTCATTTACCCAGAATTCCCTGGTGTCACACGAGGAAGCAGCACTTCAGCTCCGGCATCAACAAGCGCTCGCTGGACGCCATCGAGCGAGCGGCGTTCTTCGTCACCCTGGACGACGAGGAGCAGGGCATGAAGGGGGACGACCCGGCGGGAAACCTGGACCGCTACGCCAAGTCGCTGCTCCACGGCAAATGTTACGACAGGTGAGTCCGCGGGGGCGGGGCCTCTGGGTCCGCGAGGGCGGGGCCTCCGGGTCCGCGAGGGCGGGGCCTCCGGGTCCACGAGAATCCTGAAAAACACAACAACAACAAACT
The DNA here is from genome assembly GCA_016785325.1 of Chascanopsetta lugubris. Lineage (NCBI taxonomy): Eukaryota > Metazoa > Chordata > Actinopteri > Pleuronectiformes > Bothidae > Chascanopsetta > Chascanopsetta lugubris. The sequence goes on from JAFBJT010090943.1 coordinate 13,897, forward strand.
ACAATAACGATAATGAATATAAGAATAATAAGAATAATGACAGTAACAACAACAGTGATGACGATAGTAACAATAATAACATGTCAGTACGAACAACAACTATAAAAGCAATAGTAGCAACAAGTGTGTAACCACGACCCACTCTAACTCCCCCCCCCCCCCCCCCCCCCAGGTGGTTCGATAAATCCTTCTCCGTCGTCATCTACAAGAACGGGAAGAGCGGCCTGAACGCCGAGCACTCGTGGGCCGACGCCCCCACGGTGGCGCACCTGTGGGAGGTGAGTGTGTCCACACACTCGCCCCTTTCCCCCAAACACCGGGCGGAACAGCAGAAACTCTGGAGTGAGGTCAAAGGACCAGATGTCGGCGCCACGAATCGATCCAATCGCAGTCGTGTAAAAGCGTGACTCCGCCTCTTTCAGTACACGCTGGCGACCGACGCCTTCCAGCTGGGATACACCGAGGACGGACACTGCAAAGGAGAGGTGGAGCTGTCGCTGCCCCCCCCCCAGAGGCTGCAGTGGGACATTCCCTCCGAGGTCACACACACACACTCCTTTCCTAACTCCTTACCACGTCTCCTTTCCTAACTCCTTACCACGTCTCCTTTCCTAACTCCTTACCACGTCTCCTTTCCTAACTCCTTACCATGTCTCCTTTCCTAACTCCTTACCACGTCTCCTTTCCTAACTCTTTACTATGTCTCCTTTCCTAACTCTTTACTGCGTCTCCTTTCCTAACTCTTTACAGTGTCTCCTTTATAAACTCCTTACCATGTCTCCTTTCCTAACTCCTTACCATGTCTCCTTTCCTTACTCCTTACCACGTCTCCTTTCCTAACTCCTTACCACGTCTCCTTTCCTAACTCCTTACCGTCTCCTTTCCTAACTCCTCACAGTGTCTCCTTTATGAACTCCTTACCATGTCTCCTTTCCTAACTCCTCACAGTGTCTCCTTTATGAACTCCTTACCACGTCTCCTTTCCTAACTCCTCACAGTGTCTCCTTTATGAACTCCTTACCATGTCTCCTTTCCTAACTCCTCACAGTGTCTCCTTTATGTACTCCTTACCATGTCTCCTTTCCTAACTCCTCACAGTGTCTCCTTCCCCTGACTCCTGACAGCTTCTTCTTTTCATTGTTATTTGACTCCAATAACAATAACAAACCGTCTCCATTTTAATGTGGTCGACTGCACCTTTAATCTCCACTTTGTAAACAGACTCAGTCTGAGTGAATCCAGTCTGACTGGCGCTGTTACTTTCAACTGGAGAGTCGGTGGTATTTTTGGCATCTGCCCCGCCCCCTCCGGCCCCAAAGCTCCGCCCCCATCACCTCATGACAGATAGGCGCAGTCTCTGTCAGAGATGGTGTCACATGACGCTCTCTTCAGGGTGTGAGCTGTGAGCAGGGATCACATTTTAAGACCAGAGGGACAGGAGGTCGACTCCCAACACTTCCTGTCCGCTTCCTCTCTTGGCCCCGCCTCCATCCCCCTTTTCATTCCAACCTCTCCGTCACTCAAACAAACACCATGATCCCGTGTCCGGTGGTTTGACCCCGCCCCCTGCCCCGCCCTCAGGTCCAGGAGCAGGTGCAGAACTCTCTGGCCGTGGCTCAGCTTCTGGCCGACGACGTGGACTGTCACGTGTTTCCCTTCAGAGAGTTCGGCAAAGGACGAATCAAGAAGCTGCGCGTCAGCCCCGACGCCTTCATACAGATCAGCCTGCAGCTGGCCTACTTCAGGGTAACACACACACACACACACACACACACACACACACACACTCACACACACTAATGGCTGTTCCTGAGGCTGAAGGAGCTCGGAGAAATAAATGAACGCAACGAAATAATACGTGAAAATGAATGAATCGTTTGAATGTTGTCGATCCCCCCCCCTCCCCCCCCCCCCCCCCCTCTTTGTGACTCCGCCCCCTCTCTCTCTGTGACTCCGCCCCCTCCAGGACCGCGGTGGATTCTGTCTGACCTACGAGGCGTCGATGACCCGTCTGTTCCGGGAGGGTCGGACGGAGACGGTGCGGTCGTGTTCCAACGAAAGCTCGGCCTTCGTCAGAGCGCTGGAGAGCGCAGAGGTACCGACGCGTCCCCCCAGTCAGGGGTCCATCACCTGGACGTCCTCTGTGTCCTCACGAGATTAGGAAACATTCGTTTTGTTTGATTTCATTTTCATCGTTTTATTTTGATTGCTAATTTACTCTAATCATTTTATTTTGATTGATTGTATGAATGATATTTCAGTTGAATTGATTCTTTTCTTCAATATACATCTGAATATTTCCTATTTTTTCATACTTATTTAATATTTGCATTGATCTTTTGATCAATAACCTTTCGACTTTTTACGAGCAAACAACACGTCACTGTTTGTCTCAGGCGGAGGATCGGTGCCGGCAGCTCTTCCGCCTGGCGTCCGAACGACACCAGAACCTTTACCGGATGGCCATGACCGGCGCCGGGATCGACCGCCACCTCTTCTGCCTGTACGTGGTGTCCAAGTACCTGGGGGCGGAGTCACCCTTCCTCAAAGAGGTGCCGTGTTCATTCACCGCATGATTGGTTTCTATTCCTTTGTCCTCCATCGAGCGCTCGAGGTCCTCGCGTGGTGAGTAAGCTCCTCCCCCTCCTCCCGCCCAGGTGCTGTCAGAGCCGTGGCGTCTCTCCACCAGTCAGACTCCCGTCCAGCAGATGGAGCTGTTCGACCTGAAGAACCACCCTGAGTTTGTGTCGCTGGGCGGAGGCTTCGGACCCGTGAGTGGAACAAACCTAGAAAGCTGACTGTTGGGGCGCACTGTCCCTTTAAGACGCTCACCCGATGTGTGTGTTAGGTGGCGGACGACGGTTACGGCGTCTCGTACATCATCGTGGGCGAGGACATGATCAACTTCCACGTGTCGTCCAAACGCTCCTGCAGCGAGACTGTGAGTACACTCCGCCACAGCAGGTGGCGCCGTAACCTCGCTGCATCTTCCCTCTCTCCCTCCCTCGTCCTCATCGACCCCACGGATCACTGAGCATGCTCAGTGGCGCCGCCGCCCATAATGCATCAGGGCCTTCGACCAAAACATAAAGGTCGTACCGCTATGGAGCATGTGACCTCCAAAGAGGTTTACGTCACTGTTGTGGTCCGGTTGGTGGTTGCGGTACCACCAGTGGCCACTGGGGGAACGTTGCTGCAAGGGAGGGGAGGAGCTGTTCCAGAATAGAATTCATAAAATGAATGATAATGAATGAATTCAAACAAAATGATAAAGTCAAGTAAAATGAATTAAATTAGCATAAAAATAATCAAATCAAAGAGTTTTTATAAACGTTCTTGAACGACGAGTTTCTGACGTTTACAGAAAGTTTTTTAGAAACGTTTTAAACTTGAACTTTCTGGTGCGGAGCTCCGACAGGAGCAGAGTTCATGAGCCTGTTTGGCTTCTTGGCTGGAAAGATAAAGGTTTAGGGCTTTAGGGTTATAGAGTTATAGTTATAGAGTTATAGTTATAAAGATATAGTTATAAAGTTATAGTTATAGAGATATAGTTATAGAGATATAGTTATAGGGTTATAGAGT
>JAFBJT010090943.1:31395-53259 GCA_016785325.1 Chascanopsetta lugubris
TGTATTGTATTGTATTATATAAATGTTGTATTATATTATATTATATTATATAATATTATATTATATTATATTATATTATATTATATTATATTATATTATATTCCATTCGTATGGAATTGAATTGTATGTCATCTACATAGATACCGTGGTGTAAGGGTGATGTGTAAGGTCTGGCATCCCAACTCTACTAATAGCAGCCACAGCACCATGGGGCTCAGTATAAGTACTTACTGCCTCTATAGTGTGGGATCTTGATCCAAAAAATGACAGAAAAATTATTAACAACTGTCATTAATTTGAACAGAAATGACTTGTTTCAAATGTTCACGATATGCTGATACGCTGTGGACAGGAAGCTGACTGTCCTTTAATGCATTGTGCCAGGAATGATGCAGGACTTGGCCTTTGTGCAAGACACAGAGAGATAAATGAGCACATTAATTGGAAGTTGGGATTTTTGCGACCCAGGGACAAACTGCAATTAAAACTGCACAACAAAACACACAAATATCTGGTTGTTGGTGTGTTTGATTGTAGGAGTATTACTACAACAACTCCTACAAACCCCGAATATTCACCTACTGGTTGTCACAGACTTGTGAAATGATGCCAGTCACAAATGCATCTGATGAAGGCTCCTTCTGACCTCCAAGTGTTTTTCCTCCTTGTGCTTCACTTGTCGTGTAGACCTGATCGATAAGAGGACACTTGCGATCAAGGTGAAGTATGTGAAGAAGGGATTGTGAAGCAGGTTACCGTGGTAACATAACATACTTGAGTCGACACTGAGTTTCGTAATGTTGTTGGTGGTGAACAATACCAGTCCATTTGAATGAATACAAACAGTCTCTTTATGCTCAGTCACACAGAAAAACACTCATTTCAAAAGCAAATAAAAAAACTCTTATTTTGAAGGCTAAGAAAGTAAGGGGGTGGGCGAGGCTACCGGGCGCAGCTGGGCTTGATAGAGCTCCATTTCTGCATGTAAACATCAACATACAGACAGAATTACACACACAGGAAGTGGACACATTTCAAAATAAAAGCGTATTTCAGCAAATTCTTTCTAGCTTCATGTATTAAACAGTGGAGCTCGTACTCGACTCAGTGGGCCACATTGAACAATGGTGCGGGGCCTAACCCTAACCCCCCTTACCCAAAATAATGGAGCATAGGGGCCACAGAAATATCTGCTATTAAATTATTTTGAAAAAGTATTGTGAGATAAATGCTTCTGTGGATGTCAGGACGTGGACAGAGGTCCCAAGCGCAGACAAGGGAATGACGGGAAACAGTTATTTTATTTCCCGTGGCAGAGGCGTAATACAATTAACAAATTAATATGCATTATGTATTTTCTTTTAAAGGTGCAGTGCGTAAGATTTCGGTCATTTTTGTTACTTCGATATTACAAAACATTACAAAACAATTACATACTCACCTTTTCATGAATTTATAATCACCTAAATGTTTCATTTTGTTCCCATTTCCCTTAAAGGTGCAATGTGTAAGATTTGGTGACCTCTAGAGGTGAAGTTGCATGTTGCATCCATCACCTCACCTTCACCCTTCTGAACATGCAGGAGAACATATGGTAGACTTCAGTTGTCATTAAAACTAAGATGTTAAAAGATGTTTAATATGTCCACTCTAGGCTACTGTAAAAACAAGGTGGCCTCCATAGAGAGCTCCTCATATAAATATACATTAAAGGGCTCATAATGGTAGAAAAAAAATAGATAAATGATAATAAATTCATGAAAATGTCAGTGTGTAAACAGAAATGATCGTACACACTGCACTTTTAAATGAGCCCATTAATGTATATTTACATGAGAAGTGGGTCCAATCTACGGGGGCCGCCATGTTTTTACATTCCCCCAGGTGGACGTACTAAAGATCCTTTGAGTTTTACTGGCAACTGAAGTCTACCATAGTTTCTCCTACATGCTCAGAAGGGTGAGCGTGAGGTCATGGACACAACATGCAACTTCACCTACAGATGTCACCAAATCCTACACTGCAGCTTTAAAAAAAGGAAAAGATGAGAATGATGTTTTTGGGCTCCTCATGCCGTCAGCCGAATACTCTCAGGTGCAAGAGAAGTGGATCCATCCCTCCTTCGAGCCCCACATCACGCCCAACATCTCCGGCTGCCCCCTTGAGACGTCCTCCTGGAGTCTATCTTATCCAGTTCTATACAACCCTCAGACTTCAGCCACTTTTATCTCCACTCGTCTCCCCCGACTCTATCTCTCCTGTCTCCTCCGAGTCCAACCCCCAAAATGATGGGGGGGATAAAAAGAAAAATCCAGCAACCTTGATGTCCTCCTCCTCCGGCTCCTCAGATTGACCATGCTCTTTGTACTTCACTGAAGGGGGATTGACAAAGTTGGATCAGACAAAGGCAAGGTCTTTGTCTTAGGACAATTCTAATTTGAACTGATACTTTTATTGTAAAACCCCTTTTTTTTAAGCAGCGAAAGAATCTCTGCTCATATCCTGTGAAGTCAAAGCATGAATATAAATGTAGTGATAAAGCATTTGAACACAAGTAAAGTTATAACCCAAAAAGTTGTGAGTTTTCTGTTGCTTGGTTTGGGTTTTATTTTCTCTTTTTTGTTTTAAAGAACAAGCTTTAAAAAATCAAGTCAAGGCACCTGAGAGGGGCGCACAACTGCATCAGTTCAACAACAAGCTCTGGACTGAGTGTTAATGAGGACGAGGGGAGGTTTTATAGTGGGAACCAAACGATAACGTGGCGATATTTCACTTTGGCTATGACCTTTTGGTTTGAGTGATATAATTAAAAAGTTGACTTGGTTTGAGTCTGTTTTACAATCGGACTCCTACAACATTACCCAGAGGCCATTTTTTTTATCTCAACGATTGTATTTCTTGTTGTTTTCTATGTTTCCCTCTAACTGTTCTAAGTTCTGCTGACCATAAAGTGGCTTACAAATTCAATCATATGAACCATCATATTTATTTAGAAGCCATTTTGACATTAAATACGAAGAAAATTAAGAATAAAATCCAGTAATAAAGACAATCATTATATTATATTAAGTAGTGTTGTGACATGTTAATTAGCACTAGCGATATACATCTGATGGCGGGAGAGAGCAGGAATTGAATCCATGACCTTGGGCATTCAAGGTATATGCTCTACCACATGGTCAAATCATAGCATGTTGACCTATAAATAATGAAAGTCCAAATTGTTCCATTATAGAATAGATTGTACTGACAATAAAGTGAACTTGTCCTTTAAGGAGTTTGTGGAAAACTCACCTCCAGACAGGTGCGATCACTCATCACCCATCTTTTCTTCAGTTCACATCATTTACCACCGCAGACACTGTTTGTCCTGCCAGATTTTTATGAAGACTATTTATCACTGCTGTCTCTTTCTCTCTCTCTCACACACACACACTCCCTCTCTCTCTCTCTCACACACACACACACACACACCAACACACACACATACATACTCTACCTTTCTTTCTCTCTCTCACACAAACACACACACTCATTACACTCATTGACCACTTACCATGATTCTTACTTACCACGAGCAGCATGAGCACAAATCCTGGCCACATCTGTTGAGTTGAAACAATCCGTTGAGTTGTTTCTTCACCACATGAAACATGGCCTGTTGAAACACGTGTTCTTCCCTCAGACATGATGCACTGACCTCTGACATGCTTCAGAGGAGCTGTGTGAGAGGGAGTGTCCCACGGAGAACCTCTCAGCTCTGCAGAGGTCCACATGAGCCAATGAGAGAACACAGCAGGAGTCTCTCTGCAGACTTCAGCGCCGAGGAGAAGGTGTGATGATGAGGTTTCGAACCTGTGGCAAACACTGTGGTAACGTCCACAGAGTTGTTTGGACCGACACCTGTGCTGATGTGCTGTAAACAAAACGTGTGAATCAATCAGCACCTGCTCTGCAACCACCTCTTTGCACTTGAAGTCAAATATCATGACATCATCCATGTTCAAAGGTATCTGAGGTTACATTTATTGCTGATAATTTAGGTGTTAATCACGTATATCGATTGATCAAAGCCATTGTACATTAATCATCCAATTGATAAAACCCCTCGATGCAATTTAACTGAATTAGGCAGAAAATGGTATGTGGTTTATGTGGTTTATGCAGATTACGTGGGGGAACATGCAGTGTTGTCATCTCACAGTTGCCATCTAGTGGTATAACTTGTAACTATAACTCTTTGTCAATTCACCCGTTGAAAGAGTCACTTTAGTTATCGTCCTAACACATTGGCACACTGAGATACACTGTATGTCAGACCCCAGGGTAGCCTTCCGCTGTTGCCTTCACCCCTAGAGGTCACCAAATCGTACACACTGCACCTTTAACCTCTCCCACGCTTTGAGCGAGGCTGTCGGGCCTGACGGAACAAGGGGAGAGGATGGGAAGAGAAAGAAAGTATATTAGAAATGCAGAAGAACAATTAACAATCATCAGTATCTATACAACAGAGACCATCACCAACAACATACACATTGGCATCAGAAGCTGTAACGCTTTTGGGTTGTGAATGTAAGCATTGAAACCGTGAGTATCACACCATGAGGAAAACAAACAAATAAATGAATAAATAAATAAATAGATAGATAAGAGACGATCTAAATCAAACACTACACACCTTCTGTGTCTGTCACACAGCTACACTTCACGATGTTCTCCATGATGCAGTGAGCATCATTTCAGCGCTGCGGGTGAGCGACCCTCGCTCAGGTGAAACAGCACATGGCTCTTTTATGAGGCAGGAGGGCCCCATGCAGCAGTGGCTGCATGTTTACGTATCATCGGCCATCAAATGAGTCAGGACAGTGGCTGTGTGGAGGTAAAGCAGGGACCATTCGGGCTGCGGCGTGAAGGAAACGACGGGTCAAACGGAGCTGCCTGCCCCGACACATCGGTATTTAACCTCCCTGTGCATCATTCAGTCCACACTGCTGCTGCTGCTGCTGCTGCTGCTGCTGCTGCTGCTGCTGCTGCTGTGGACGTGGATCCCTCCCACCCGGAGACCTTTCACCCACACAGCTGCACAACGCTGGAGCTCATGAAAACAGATGATGTTTCCCTCCTGATGTCTTTACTGTCATGTGCACCGTGTTGACTGTGCTGTTCCATAAGGTTCAGGTAACAGTGCACAAGTGAGAGTGAGGGAACAGTGATGCAGTGAGAGTGACACCTGTTGGACAAAACAAGTATAAACCAGGCACTGAAATGCCAAACAAGGACATTCACTTACATACGCAAATATTATAAAACAAATATTATAAAGCGATTTCATCCTGACATTTTCATGAATTTATAATCACTTAAATATATATTTACATGAGGGACAGGTGCTCTCCACGGGAGCCGCCATGTTTTTATCGTAGCCCAGAGTGGACATACTAAACATCATTTGAGTTTTAAGGGGTTTTGAGGGTGAGGTGATGGGTACAACATGCAACTTCACCACTAGAGGTCACCAAACTTTACACACTGCACCTTTAATGAAATTGCATGTTGCAGTTGAATGCAGTCCTTTACCTCACCCTTACTTCGCAAGCATGTAGAGGAATTAAGACTCAGGACATTATAATTTTGATAATTATAATGACATTGAAAAATATCTTTTTTGGTGTTGTCCATTCTGGGCCACTGTAGAAATATAGTTGGACCTGATCTAGGGTATAGTAAAAACAACAAGTTATTTTACACTCATATGAACATTATTAACATGATTATTTTGTATATTCCATCTCTGCTAAAGTACATAATTTCACCCAATATATTACACAATGGACCTTTAATACTTCTAAGTATGGGCGAAACAATCCGACTGTCTCTTCCTCCCAAATTCAATATTCTACAATGCTTTTAAGATCAATTTCCCTCTGATTGTAACGCAAGCGTAACAATCAGAATTCCTGCTGAGTGTAATGTAGACGTCAGATGCGGAAAAACAAATTGCCTGTTTTGAAGCTTCTCCCAAAATTGACTTCCTCTCTGGGGGATTACCTAATTTAAATGTAGATTTACTCCCAGCGTTGTGCTGCATTGTTTGACTTTCAGTAAGAAGCAATTACCTGCGCGGAAGGGGGCGGGGTGACATTCCTCCCTTCATCTTGATTAGGTCTGTCATTCGCGCTGGAGAATACAAAAATATCAAGACTTTAAAGTTCTATCTGTAGATACTGATATTTTTTTACAAATGTAATTACCTGGATGTATGACACCTCCCCAAAGTGAGCCCTTTGATATATATTTACGCCAGAAGTGGGTCCTCTCTCTGGAGGCCGCCATGTTTTTTTTACAGTAGCCCAGAGCAGACTTACTAAACTTCTTCTGAGTTTTATTGTCAACAAAGGTTCTCCTGCAACTTCACCAATAGATGTCACCAAATCTTACACACTGCACCTTTAAGCTGCAAAGTTCTGCATCCATGTATATCAGAGTTCAAAAGAATATTACTTGGATTTTCCCCCCAAATCAGAGAACCCAGCAATGTTGGCCTGATGTGTCACAAATTTTATTTTTTTCTATTGATATGAATCAAATCGTTCAGACCTTCAGTATCCGGTGCTAAAACTCTCAAACCAAACGTAATGAGTGCCTGTGCGAAAGGAGGGAGAGAAGTTATTTCAGAATGCACATTATGCTGAGTCATCAACGTGCACTGGCAGTACAGCAAAGCCACAGAACAATGGAGGAGACAAGTGGTAGCCATTGGTGGGGAGATGTCAAAATTGTACTGAAATGATAAATCAACAATGTAGGTAGAAATGTGAATGTCGCCATAATAGGTTAAATTTGCTAAGTCATAGTTTATAAACACAGGCCAATCTTCCATCTGATATGAAAATAAAATATATACAACCTACATTAAACAGTAAAATAATTTCTTCTTGATGATCCTATGAAAAACACCTAACACTCTGAAAATCTGACAAATGTGTTAAGAACTGTTTATATATTTTATTTAAGGGAAAAAGAAGCAGCCACTGTTTAATGAGGCCCTGTTACTGTGGTGGGTTATAAAAACCAGTTCTGCTCGACTAGAGGGAAAAGACTTCACACAGTGTCATGAGCAAAAGGGAGAATACAGACACTAACCTTTTCCACACATTGAATGATTCTTTATTATTGGAGGTAACACGCTTTGTTAACTTTACGTTTGATCCATTACTGTAAACAAAGACACATCCTCTTGTTTGTTCAATTGTGAAATTCATCTGAAATAAAGTATATGGATGAAACCATGAAAGTTAATGAGCAATCGTATGAGGGCTTTAGTTAAAACTGTCAAATCATAAAATGGATGCAATGTGTGTAACCAAGCAAATGTCTTGTTCTCCTGGTTCCCAATTCATAAGAAAGTTTGAATGTATTGTTATGAATGTACTATTTTTTTTCCTGAAATAATTTGTAATTGCCAGCATTTTTTCTAATCAAATCTTGATAACGCACCCTGGGAAATGAACTACAACCACTCTCCGAGCACCTGAACATGTATCATTGAGAGACACCTGGAGCTGTTTCCATCATCAATACACAGATGACATTTACGTCACATCAAAGTCCACCAGACTTGGCGCACTGGTGGTCTGCTGTATCTGACTCCAAGCCGTCAGCAGCACATCTTTCACAGTCCGAGGTTGTCAGGTGGATTCGTACTTGTTTTTTCCAGCACTTCTAGCAGATACATAAATCCACTGAGATCTGGGCACCGTTTCACAAAGGAGGCTCAACATACTCTGAGTCAGTGGATCTGTTTTCGGGTTCTTCACAGCAATTCTGAGTTGGTTTGATCAACTCTGAGAATGTTGACTCTGAGTTGAGCTCATTCACCGTGACTCACTCACGAAGCCCACATTAATAGAGCCCCGACAGCAGAGTCACCATGGCAACGGGAGAAAAAACAAGATCCACGCGCTTCAGTCCGCTGGAACCGGAAACTCTCATGCGCTCACACGGAGAATTTGACACATTTTATACAATATTCAGTTAAATATTTAATATCCAGCTTAATTAATCATATCAAATACCAATAATATAAAGTAACTTTTTCAGTGCGTAGTTGCCGCACGTTTGTCCCATTGTCTATCTCAGTCTGAGGTCACTCAACCGGAGGTTGCACGTTCAATGTTAGGATTGATGAGATTATTAATATACGATTTTATTGACAGTTAAAAACGATATAGTCTGATTAAAACGTCATGTGGAAACGATTATTCCACTTGTGATCTCAGAATCTTCTTCCCACGAATACCGAATTCCATGCGGCACGTCATGTTCAACGTATTTTTTTTAACTCAGTGCACTTTACATTCACGCTGATTTTCAGACTAATCCCGAACCACTGTCCAGTGTGGTCGGGTAGTGAGCATTGTCCTGCTGGAAAAGACAAGAAATACTATTATTTACTATTTGGTTTTGACTGTATCACTGGAATTAATGCTATTACTATTATTATTATAATTGTCACTATTATTACAAAGATTTCTAGACTATTATTATACAACTACTTAATACTTATCATTATTATTTTATTACTAATACTTCTATTATCACGTATTATTAGTTACTCAGATCACCACACTGCTGCTGTTTAATGCAGTTCATATTGTTTGAATGTCTTACCAATCGTCCAGACACATTTTCATCTCATAAACAATACCAATTTAACTTTCAGTCTTCTCATTATTATTATGAATTTGTCTGTGTTGAAAAAATAACCACTTAGATCAACAACATAAAACAGGACAATTTAGAATTAGAAACAAATTTGAGCCTTTTATTGGAATGTTGCAAGGCATTAAATACACAAATTCCATTTTTGTTATAATTTGGTATTCAACAATAATAATAAAAATCTTCTAGTCTAACAATACTGGTCTGACAGTCGTTCTTATTCAGTTTCATTTTTATAACCTCAGTAATCTCTTCTTTCAGCACATCAGAGATGGAAACCTGACTGAAGTGAAAGCAGATGTGGATCAATGTATGAAGAATTAAAGGGCAGACAGCAGTGACACATGGGGAACAACAGAACAACTGTGTATCAAAACTGCATCATGGGATAAAACAGTCTCTGGTTCATACTATAATCCATTACATGTTTAACCCCTGATTACCAAGTTTACATATAAAAACTTTTGTATGAAATATAAACAAGCTCTAACCATGATACACAGACGTGTGCATTTGAAGCCGATATCAGAATTTAAGAGCAGACAAAAATATGTTCTAAACTTGTCAATGATCTCAAGAGTCAGCGGACCTGGCCTGAACTCATCCTTTATAAGCATAAATAATATGTTCTGGTGTCAGGAACCGACTGTCAATATTACTGTCCTCATCTTCGGCCTCCAACAACACCACCTTTACACTGAATGCATCTGCATCATCATCCTCATCCTCATCATCATCAGTATGTCACTCAACAGATCCAGAGGTTGTTTTTTCTATTTTTTTGGTTTACAAACCAGTTTCCCTCATTTTGGAGACAAAAATACAAAAGAAAAGAAAAAAGAAAGAAAGGCAAGAAAGAAGGGGAGAAAGACCAAAAGCAAAAAAAAAAAAAGGAACATTCTCAATTTTCCAGCTGTGCCGTGATTCTCTTTTTTTTCTGGATCTCCTTTGCGCACCACACATCCACAGCTGAATGAATAATCAAAAAGCGCAAGTGTCACCATTGTCCTACCTCCCGATCCTGACTTTTACACCAACTTCCATCAATATAACCTCCCCATGCCCCTCTAGCCCAGCACTGCCCTTACCCCATTTTATACGTCTGTGGAGGTGTGAAGTTAAGACATGACTCCAAACACAGGGTTGTGGCGACAGATGCTCGGTCCGATCTCTTCATAGTCCTTTTTGGTGTGGCAGACCTGGTAGAACTCCGGCTGTGGAAACAATACACGAGGGTTAGGACCAACACTCGATGACACAAGAGGTGAAAACAAGACACATCATAAAATGCTGCCTATTTTAAACATATTTATCTTCTGCAGTTGGTATGACCTTGATTAAACATGGTGGCAACTGCTACACTGAATAAGTCTGGACGATAACTGTTAAGACCAGACCTGGGCATTTCACGGCCCGCAGGCCACATGGAACAACAGTGTGGGCCAGATGTGGCCCGCGTAGTTGAGTACGAGCTGCACTGTTTTATACACGAAGCTGGATAAAGTAGCTGAAATAAGAATTTATTTTGAAATGCTTCCATTTCTTGATTCTGTCATGCTAGATGTTTACGTGCGAGGAAGCGCAGCTGCGTTCCTTCACAGAGCAACCCATCGCTTTCTTAGCCTTCAAAATAATGGTCCCACTTTAAAAAACCACTCCCATTTGTTTCCAGTCTAACAAGCTTTTCTTTTTCCTGTATTTCTGAGCATGAGGGAGCTGTTTATATATCAATTTACATGGACTGGTAGTGTCTACAAAACAAAACCCTCCAATTTTCAAATATTCAATTTTTAATTTGTTTGTGCAGAATGTTAAATTGTCTTCCTGAAACACATCTAATAATTACCGATTATAAAGTTACGATGTAATAATACTGAAACAGACTTCTAATGTGAGCAGAACTACTTGCTCACTCTCATTGACACACTGACCACTATGTGCTAATGAGATATTCCATAATATTTTTACCATTCACACAAACAGACCTCATAGCTTCAGGTACAGTTGTGCAGTTCAACCTTTCTCATCTTAATTAGAAAATAAATAGCTTTTGCAACATTCATACCTAATGCCCAGAATAACTGTAGCCTGTGAATCTGAAACTGTCGAAGTGAGAACTCCAGAGCTTCCTTTTTATGTGGTGGAGCAGAAAATGAGACAATAACTGTACATATATCTGCTTGTGATAAGTCACAAATACCAGTTATTTTCATTCAACAGTGGCATTTTTCCCTCAGAGTATTTTCTGCAGGTACAGAGGGAACATATCTGCAGGGACAACAATTCCTGTTTTCACCTGCATAAACATGACCGGTGTTGATGAATATTGATAGAAATGTGTGAACTAAAATGACCTCTGAAAGCATTTTGGTTTTACTGGTGCAGTGTTAAAAGGTTTTGGATTGAGAGGCTCTACTGGCAGCACTTTCATCAAAAACCATATAACATTACCCCATAGTAATGTTACATTGGTGTAAAATTAGACTGGACAAATGAAAGTTCCAAATCCTATACGTTGTTTTAAAGTAATATATTACCAAGTAATTTTTACCAAGTAATTTCAGGCATTTTAGTAAATAAGACCTAACTAATTTCAAGCTTATTAAGAATGCATCTTATTATCTTGAAATTCACCAAAAAATTGTTTCAGCTTTGTGGCTTGTATCTCATCTTTGTCTAGGTAACAGGGACATTCACCTATTTCTGTGCTGCTGGATGAGCTGCTAAACATCCCCGCACAGAAACACTCACGGCTAATGGAAGTTAGCCGTGAGTGTTGGACAGGTTGGACAGCTAATTAGATATCCAGCTCTAACATTCTGAACATCCAGACATTTAACTGCAAATGCCAGCTCAATCCGTTTAGATACTAAATTCTTCACTCTCCCATAGATCGTGTAGTTTATATATGTCAGTGTTGTTGTGAAAAGTGTGATGTGGTGCAGCTGGTGGCTCAGGATGCAACAAATGCATGTAAATACATTTGAGATCAGCTGGGATCATAATACTGTTCTTAGCATACATGACAAATGAAATATATTGGAGGTGGCATATTGGACAATTGAAGTGACAAGAGCTATTTTGAAAAAGAAGTGAACAAGAGAGAGAGAGACAGACAGACAGACGGACGGACAGACAGACAGACAGACAGATAGACAGACAGACACACACACACGCACAAACACAAAGATAGCAAGAACTGTGTTCAAGGGTAAGGAAGGGAGAGATGTAGGGAGAGAGATATGGAGTGAGAGAGGGAGAGAGACCACTTTGCATTTTGCAAAATAATTAAAAAGCCTCTGAAAATGTAATTAGTGTATCAGCATATTGAAAAATCCAAAACAAAAAAAATTGCTGCCTGTGACAAGTCCACAAATGTTTTTTGCTCTGTTGTCGTTTCAATAAATATGCACACACGCATATATATAATATATATATATATATATATATATATATATACACACACATACATACACACTCACACAGATATATATATATATATATAAAAATACGCCTGAAAGTTCCATTGACTGACATTGAATTCAAAATGGCGGCCTCCATAAGAGGCAGGTATATGTCATCATGTCATGCTCTTTGATGGCGGTCAGAATCACACACTGTCCCTTTAAAAAAATATCGCTATAATCGTATCGTTATCGTGACCTCCAGATTGTGCATCGTACCGTATTGTGAAATGAGTGTATCGTTACACCCCTATATATTGATGAGGTGGTGTGGATTGATGTTATACTTACAGTTGATGCCAGCATCGATCCACCGAACCACACTGCATATCTCTGCATATGATGAGTGACAACTTGGACATCAATTGGTTTTGGCTGAGAGAGGAAAGAGAGAGAAATGACGGACAGTTACATTTCACCACCTGGAGTAACAACACTGCAAGATACTTTGTTTAAAATGAGTCTGTTCAAAATACTTGAAATTACTGAAACCAGTTACAATCACCATCTCGCCACCACCAGTTTTAAATGCAGATCCAATCATTCAATAATGGCTACACTAAACAGATATATGCATCAATTTGCATCATACATAGTTGTCGTTGGGGGGGAGGTTCAAACTTTGAAGAGACCTTTTGTCTCAGGCTCACTCCTCCTCACACACTAATTGCATTTGGTCGAATTATAATCGATCTGTGTTGTGTATATATTAGTGTGTACTCTCACCTTGAGCTTGCCTCCGCTCAGCTCCTCACTCATCTTCAGTCGGGCATCAACAGTCCTCTTTAAGTCTCGCTGCAGACGGCGCCCAAAGTCCCTGAACATGGTGGAGCCTCCGGATAGAACAATGTTCTGTGGAAGGAGAAGTGACAGGGATTATATAGCCGAGGCATTACAAGCAGGTCAACTCTGTGATGTGCAATGTGATGGGAAGTACAACTTCTCCACCTCTGACATGCTGCCAAAATAGCACTCCACTACTTAATTACTTAAGACAAAAGTACACCAGAATTTAACAGAAAATTAATGTACGTTCTGAAATATCAAAATAAATAAACATATATTACCCCAAACAGCCCAACAAATCAATTTAATATCATAAAAAAAAGAGAGATAGAGGTCAGATTACCTTGTAGAGAGGACGTCTGACATCAATGGGGCAGTTCTGAATAACTTCATCCACAACCTCAGAGATAGGTTGGGTGAAGTCAGGGTTTGCAAACTGGAAAATAGAAGACACATTAGAGTGTACTGTGTAAAATAATTCACAAGTCAACATGATCTGAAAAATTTACTGGGCAATGTAAAGTAAAGATATCGGAATCTTTCACATACATCAAGTGTAAATGCCTTACAGGCTGTAATAAGAAAGGCTGGGGACTCACTACATTACTGTTACACGGTACACATAATATATTTTACTCCAAGGGTTGTTAGCTTTTTATTATCAGTTCAATTAAAGTTAACGTTATTTTATGATGAGCTAAGAACTAGAGGGAACAAATCTATGTGAAACAGAAATGCCAGGTAGGCAGTGTACATAAGCCATCACTTCAGTCCTGCGTCAGATTCAAACAAAGCACGCAGGAGAATATCAAAAGTTATTTCTTCTTACATCTGAAGACTGTGGAAGAAAAGAAAAGATGGATGTCTAGCCTTTGTTGTTGTAGCTTTTAGCACGAATGCAAGGATTTCAATGTGACCATTTCACTAATGTTACCTTGGAACATATCAGATGTAAATCATAAGACGACATACTGAAGAGACAATTTTTAAAATCCGAAATCTGGATTTCTGTGCCCATACACCTGAAAAAAATCATGAGTCACTTCAGCCTGATAATTTGAACATAGCCATAGCTGCTCTTTGTCCACATCTAATCTGTGCACGTTTTGTACAAGTGGATGATTCTCTGTCCCACCTCTGGGTGGAAGAAGATCTCAGGTCCCAGGAAACGCTCGTAGCCAACATCAATGGTGAACTCCTTCTTGCTAATGGAGTTGATGCCGGTGTACTGCTTGATCCACTTGGAGCCGTCTGTGTCGTACTTGTTAAACTCTTTAACTAGATCTGGGCACACATAACTGAACCGCTCCTGAAGGGGGAACACAAAGCAGACTGTGTGTTGGAAAAGCTTGTCGAGGTAAGAGTTCATCTGCCAGTCTAATTTTCTTTACCTCTTTGTTTTGCTTCCAATGTGTTGAGGAGAAGTGATGCTAAGCACAGACTGCAATTGATTTTTGTGCATTCAGAGATGTCAATCTGATTTGTCGAGAATGTGGTCTACATTCTCTACAAATGACTTTACTAAGGTTAACATTTGTAGACATCACTTGCTCCTTGGCAGAGTCAACAACTTCTTAGACAAAAGGCTTTTTGCTTAATAAACATGGGGCAGTTCGGGGAGAATGTGACCTGAATATTTAATTAATAAAAATGTGACTGACAGAAGCAGCAACAATGAGTATATAACAGCAGCTCAATAGTTTATAATTTGGTAAATTGGGAATATAGTTTTGGTAAAGTGAATTGGATGAGACAAAAAAGTAAATATATAATTCATCCTCTTTAAAACTGTAAATAGTGGAAAGTATAGTAAAAATATACAGCCTTAGTTTGTGAAACTGTGCTGATGAATAGAGCTACATTTCTTAGGTGGAACAATAGTGACACCGTGTGTCATAATGACATTACAACTCTTTATCTAATAAAGACCCCATCACTGTCTCTGTAGTAAACTGCCAAAAGAGATTCTCAAAGTTCAGGAAGGCGACACCCTGCAAAAAGCATGTAATATATAATGTAGGATGTTAATGCAGAGGCCTTTAACCCTATAACCATTTTTAAAAATCCTTTCAAGAATTAAATCTTACAACATATCAAATGGTATCAGAATGTGTGAGTTAGTATCAAATCTAAGGACTGGAGCCCATTGCCTATCAATGCATCACAGTTCAAATGTTCTCAAAGTGTGATCATAAATTCTATTCTAACCACAAACACAATTATTTGAATCAGGATCCACTCATACAGCACAAAAGGAAACACTGCAGAGCTGTTGCTACAAGTTAATACCCATAATGCATTGTAACCCTCCTTTTTGTAACTCCAGTAATCGCCAGTAGGGGTTATCGTTGCCTCTTGTGTGGACAATGAAGGAAAAGTAGCAGGGGACCTACCTTTACAGCCTTTGCTGTTTCCAGCGACTGCTCAGGTGGGATACCCACTTCCCTCTCCCTGAGGAGCTGCTGGGTGAAATAGGTGATGTCTCGTCCTGCAATGGGGATGTGCTTTATACAGCTGCCAATAACGTACCCTTCAGCCTGACACATGGAGGAAGAGAGAGAAACAGAGATGAAATCATACGACATGCGAAATAAATACAATGGGGTAGAGAGAAAAAAGACAGTCTGTAACTGTTGTAGCTTGATGTTTCCATTTGATCTCTGCTTTGCTCTAAATCCATCAGCCATGTTGTGCTTGGCTCATTTTTGCACGTGTTCAGCAGAAGTTGATTCAGTACCACAGCCCCTAAATGTATTCTGCAAGCACATTTCCTGAAAGTGAGGGCTTCCTTCCAACCTCTGAAACACTGTTGCCTGGTTCAACATCAACACTATCCAGTTTCTAAGCGGTTCCTCCGTCGATATAAAAACACTTCTTTTCCCTCTCATCTTGGACACTGTTGCCACTAAAATGTGAGTCATCTGTCTGTACCGAGATCAAAAATGAGCAAAAGGAAAATACAGATTGATTTAAAATGCTGAATGAGTCCCATTTCTCAGTTACAGGAAGAGGCCATTTACACAAACACCTGAACAGTATCAGAGAAGATAAACACAAGTATTGATAACAAACTTCGATATACACTGATCCGCTATGACCATAGTCTTTTCCTGTCAAGGTATGAACGCTACTAGACCTTTAAGGGTCTGTTTTGTTTCTGGCTCCTTTATGTCCTGTGGGTTGTAAGGTGGATCCTTCATGGATCAAACAACTTTTCCACTGCATTCAAAAATGCTTGTTTGGACAGAAATCTGGAGAATTGGAGGCCAAGTCAACACCTCGAACTCGTTGATGTGTTCCACAAACTGAAATAATTCTTGTAGCGTGATTAGAAGGGTTCATGGCTCTTTGGATAAGTGGAGCTGTGAAATGTGTGAAATGTGCATATGTGAGACACTATGACTGAGGCAACTGTAAACTTACCACAGGGATGACATGGGTGACACCGTCTCCACTGTCGATGACCGTGCCAGTCAGTGTCCTCTCTCCCACCTGTCTGGATGTCCAGGAGGCTGCCAGAGCCAGCACAGCCTACCACAAAAACACCGGATGTCAGAGTCAGTGATTATGTATTAATACATCTATTTGACTGAGTGCATATCAGCGTGAGTGCAGAAGCAGGTGAATCATTAAAGTATTTTGCTCCATTATCAAAAGGGGAATTGAACCAAGTGCAGCCTGATCACTATTGCATCTCCTGAGTCCTGCTGCCCTAATACATATACGTAGATTTAGAACTCCATGAAATGAAACTAATTTTGCATTGTCCTTTTCCATTATCAGAGTACTCTCATATCTTACCTGCACAGCAATGTATAGCCCTGGTACATTGAAGGACTCAAACATGATCTCAGCTGTGTACTCTCGATTTTCTGGTGTGTTCAGAGGAGGCTCTGTCTGCAGAAACATGAAAAAAAAGAAGAGGAAGGAAGAGGACATTTGAATACACATTATTTTTGGCAAAACCTCTAAATCTACTCGCTGTCGATTGTATATCTTCTTACCAGGAGGAAGTAGTGGTCCTCAGGCTCAGCCCTCAGATACTTAAAGATGATCTGCTCCATGAAACGCTCCATGAGATCCCAGTCCTCTACAATCCCGTGACGGATTGGCCACTGATGACAGAAGGGATCAGGAAATATTTAATGGAGGGAAGAATACAAAATATCAAATAGTTTTACAATTAAAATCGCTGTCTACATGATGATACTAATGCTGATTTTATTAACACGGTCTGGACAACAGAGAACAGTAGTACATGCATTTGCATGTTTCCCATTTAATTGCATCTTTATATTAAATAAAAAATAAACCAAACCCAACTAGTATTTCTTTTTAACAGCAAAAATCTATAGTAAATCACTTCTAATCAACCCTTATATATAATGCTAAAGAAATACTGGCTAAGGTTGTTTGGGTCATACCGAAGAAGACAAAGTCAACTATAGTCACTTATGTTTAATCAATATTGGTTCTCCTAAGTGACATTCTAACATAGTAGTTGTTATTGTGGCTGTGTCAATCCAATAGGCTCAAGTACCTTGGTGGAATATGTAGGCTTGTCGACTGCTTCATCTCCAATATAGAAATCCAAGTCATCCACTCCCTTCATCATTCTCCGCTGGGCCTGGTCTCCAACCTTGGCCGACTCCTTGATGGCGATACCTTATGAAAAAAAAATCAGAATTCAGAAAATGGCAAAAGAGTTGTGAACTGCACAGCGTTCAAGTAAATGATCTGATTTTAAAGATTTATGGTGAATTATCAACATAAACATGATGGCCTAAACATGAACCATGTTCAGTGTTGAAGGGAGAACCCAAAGTAAGTGAGGTAAGTGAAATTTAGAAACATTCTGGATGCTATCATTGTTGAATATGAGTAAGGCATCATGGGCATTGTTGACTGGTGGAGGGGAATTCGAAACAACAAAATACTTACATGATGGAACGATGAATTGTGGCTCTGTGTTCCCTGCATACCCTAGTTTGGTGTAACTGAAAAGGAAAGGAATGACATTTCTCCATTAGATAGAACCTGCATGATCTGGGCAACACCAAGCAACATAGCTACACTGCTGGGATTACAATTGTATGTGTGAAAATGTACTGAGGAGAAGAATATCTATGGCTTCTATCCCCAATTGTCTTGATCAATGACGGCACTGTCCTTTGGGGCGTTGGTTGGTCGCCAAGAGCAGCAGCAGCAGCTCCAGAGTTTGCTAATAGGAGGCCATTAAAAGAGCCATTCATGTCACACTGGGAACTGAAGACTATTCAAATGTCTGAGGGAAAAAAGATCACTTCTGTATAAACTGACCAATAACCCTTTAAATAAAGTAGCCATGACCTCAGCAACGCCTTCTAATTCCAGCACTTCCTTATTCTTTGCCATCCTCCTGTAAAGAGAGAAAACCCCTGGCCAAAGAAAAAGGTTATGCCAATGGAATAAACCTTGACATCTCCATGCTGAAGACAGAGTCCAGAGCCAACCTTAAAACTAAAGAGTTTGAACTATCTTGTATCTGTTCTGTGTGAAGGTTTCACTGGGCACAGTGACACATGTTGACCAGATGTCGAGAGAATCTGAGCAAGACTCAGACAAAACTACCATAGTTGCACTCAGGGCCCAAGGGACTGACAGAGGACACAACTGACTACTGCTGAAGCACTGTGGGTATAATAGGATACATCCTGGTCACAACAGTGGCTCCTTTGAATTCAATTTTATGAAAAAAGAAGAGACACATCATCAGGGGAAACAATAACTTCGTTTCAATTTCAATTAAAATGAATCTCCTGCTGAAAATGTGGTGAATTGCTGTAATACTTTGCTGAGTCAAGCTGAAAATATGTAGTGTGCTATTGACAGTGGTGAGGTCAAAGGCATGTGATAATGTCACTAGGCCTTTGAGTGATGTCAGCAGTCTAGACTTCTGTAGACGCCTATTCTACGATCCAAAAAAGCCAAATATTTCAAAATGGGATGAATTATTGTTTTTTCTTCTTATTGCAATAATAAACTATCTATTATTGGGTAAAATGCATCATCATATTGGAGTTATAAAAGATTTTGTACAATACAGTACCTATTTTTTGCCTATTAGGTAATGGCATCCAGAGTAAACAACATCTGTCTTATGACAGCAACAACAGTGTGGGCTGACAGCAGCAGAATGTAACAGCGGCACTGAACACCTTCATACCACAGAACAGTCCCAGCATGTCTCCCTAGACCTGCCTCAACAAGCCTCTAACATGCCACATGTCTGACAGTGGACACTGCTCAGGAGGGTAGGAGATACCAGTAAGCACAGTTCTGCAGGGTTAAGTGATTTCTTTCAGCTAGTGATTTGTATTTTTATCTTGGTGAAGAATATTGTTGTTTTTCAAAATAGCAACAGGCACCCATCGTCTACAATGCTGATATACTTCTGGCCTGGTTTCATCAATGACCACAGACTTGCATGATGAAATTATAACTGTTTGCCTAAGATAGATGAAGACTGACTACACCCAAACCCTTAAGAATCACCACAGGGAAAGCATGACATTATTTTGTTTTGACTTGGTGATACAATGCAAAGGTTGCACAATATACAACAAAAGGTGCCTCTTCAATCCTACAGTCAAGATGCCTCTTCATTTAGAACCTTGATGTGTAAAAGGAAATGGAGTCATCACTGTTTGGACATCATGTGCATGACTCAGAGAGCTGCTGAACTCCTCAAACATTTCACTATATCAGCTCATACTGTGACACAGTGTCATTTTTACTGCAGTCTGTGCTTATTCGAAGGTATAAGGTAAATGATTTAGTGACATCATCTGCAGCTGCATGTGGCAATTGTGTATCACTCACCTTACCCTTTCCTTGAAGGGTCAGGTAGGATAATCCATAGTACCCTGTTGTTATCATCAAAGCTAAAAATGATACTTTGTCATTTCTGGACTACTGTAAATACAATATAGTGCAATATGGCAGCCTTCAAAAATAGGCCCCACTCCCGATGGAAATATTAAAGGCTCAATTTTGAGTAATAAAAATTCCAATTTGTTCAATCAGGTGATAATACACACAGACAAAACCATTGATATAATAATTTTGATCCCATTTTTGTCAACTGAAATTAAAATAATTTCACCTATTTCTTACACACTGGATCTAACCGTAAATATCACCTGCTTGGTGTGTAGAAACTAGCTCAGACAAGCTAACTTAACTCTCTGTTGCACTTTTTTATGCTTGTCCAAGTGCAGATCAAAAGCAAGAGCCGTGCTAACAGCCTGAAGGGAGCAGGGAAGTATGCAATGTGAGGAGTTCAAGCCCCTACACGACAGCAGCGCAGACCACTTTGAGCCTCCATTACTAGCTAAGCTGCATACCTATTATCATCGTGTAGAGTGTGTTATGGGCACTTGGTTTGCATTGATTCTCTTCCTCAAAACGAGAGATAGAAAAATGTCAGTCATTCACGTAATGATATGTAAAATACACAAATAACCTGAGGTGAAACTTTACCTCAAACCACGCAGGAAAACACCGATCTATACAAACAGTGCTAGAGAGGGGGGAGAGATAACATCTGGATCCTTACTATTTCTCGCCATTTAATACATCATTTGATACCCGAGATAATCATCAAAGCTCTGATTAAACTGAGGCAAATTCTAATAGAAACGGGTCAATGTCTCGGTGTGAAGGAGAAATTAGAGAAGTTAACTAAAAAAACATGCTGAGATGCCGAGAAACCACCATATATGGAGTAGAAAGCGTGAATGAGGAAGTGGAGGCTATATAGGAAGTAACACTGCGCATGCGCAAAACCGGACGAATGAGCAAAAAGATTTATGAATAACATTGGTTTAAGATGCTGTAATTTCAACGTGATACTAACCATTGTGGCTAATCTGTTTTAATGCTTATAATCTAGTGGTGAAAGGTTGTATTAGCAAATATGATTAAACATGTCTGAATGAATGGAGCCAGATGTGAGGGAAGCCTTCGTCGTTCATACAGCCTACATTGTGCTACTTCAATATAACCAAACGTTAGCAGAGGGCAAGCTAGCAATGAAAATGCTGCGAGGAGCTAGCTAAATAAATGCTAATGTCCTCGCGCAAAGGGAATAATTACAAAATGATGACCCACAATTTGCTCCTCGGTAGCACGTTAGCTCCCAAGCTAGCTGTCGGCTTCATAAACACACCCAGTCTGCTGCTTCTGCCGCTGACACTGACAGTCGCTTGTCCGTACCCTGCCTCTCCATGACACCCCCAGCCCCCATATCTGCGCCTAGCTTCGGCTCCGACAACTTACCCTGTGCCGCAGTCGACAACACACGCCGGTAACCGTCCAGCCATGTCTCCCGGTGTCTGCGGAGGTCAGAAGAGGTGTAAAGAGACGGAGACGAGGCTGTGGCCGCGGGAGGATCTGACAGTGCAGTCCACAGGCGGAACCCCTGAGCCTGCACAGTGCAGATTCAACTTCCGCACTCGGCTTCTCACAGGCAGGGAGAGGCAAGATGGCGGAGGCCGGGCTGAGCGTCAACGGGCACCAACAGGCAGAGCTACGTGATGTCAGTCAGCCGGGGAAGGAGGGGGAGGAGAGGAGGAGGGTATATTGGTTTTTAATACATTCTCTTGTTATTTTATTATTATTATTTCGAAATATCAATTAGATTTTGTCATATGATGACGTCATGCATTCATAATCCATGTGATTGGGATGTCACCAGGTCATTCGTGACGTCACCAACCAGACGCCCACACATACACTAAATATAAAACGGAAAATGATTACAAAGGATAATTTGAATACATTTACATGTTTAAAAGATGTAAATCATGTCTGTGATGTTATTGTAAATGTACTGATGTTAACTGATACATTT